>PVLC010001155.1:0-154594 GCA_004027655.1 Graphiurus murinus | reverse complement strand
ATATCATCAAAATGGCCATCCTCCCAAAACTGATCTACAGATTCAATGCAATACCCATGAAATTACCAAGGGCGCTCCTCACAGAAATAGAAAAATCAGCCCTTAAATTCATCTGGAAAAACAAAAAGCCCAGGATAGCCAAAGTAGTTCTTAGCAACAAGAACCATGCAGGAGGTATCACAATACCTGACTTCAAACTTTACTACAAAGCCACAGTAATAAAAACAGCCTGGTATTGGCAAAAAAACAAACACACAGACCAATGGAGCAGAATAGAAGACTCAGAAACAGACCCACAGGTTTACAGTCAACTGATTTTTGACAAAGGAGCCAAAAATATACACTGGAAAAAGGATAGCCTCTTTAACAAATGGTGTTGGCAAAACTGGTTAACCATATGCAGGAAACTAGAAATAAACCCCACTTTCTCACCCTGCACAAGAGTCAAATCAAGGTGGATCAAAGACCTGGAAGTCAGGCCAGAGACCTTGCAGCTACTTGAAGAGGGCATAGGACCAACACTTCAACACATAGGCACAGGTCAAAACTTCCTCAACAAGACCTCAAAAGCACAAGCAACCCTCAGGAAGATCAATACATGGGATTGCATTAAACTGAAGAGCTTCTGTGCAACAAAGGAAACTATCAAGAACCTAAACAGAGAGCCCACAGAGTGGGAGAAGATTTTTGCTAGTTACTCTACAGATAGAGGTCTAATATCTAGGATATACAAAGAACTCAAGAAAATCACAGCTAAGATCGGGAGGCTGAGACCTGAGGATCCGGGTTCGCGGCCAGCCTCAGCTACCTAGTGAGGCACTCCGCAACTTAGTGAGACTCGGTTTCAAAATAAAGAATAAAAAATAGGGCTGGGGGTGTAGCTCGGAGGTAGAATGCCCCTGAGTTCAATCTCCAGTACCGCAAAAAAAAAAAAAAAAAAAAAAATCACAGCTAAGAAAGCAAACAATCCAATCAAAAAATGGGCAAAGGATCTAAATAGACACTTCACAAAAGAAGAAATACAAATGGCCAATAATTGTATGAGGAAATGTTCCACATCATTAGCAATCAGAGAGATTCAAATCAAAACTACCTTGAGATTTCATCTAACTCCAGTCAGAATGGCAATCATAAAAAACACGAGCAACAACAACTGCTGGCGAGGATGTGGAGAAATGGGAACTCTAATACACTGTTGGTGGGATTGCAAACTAGTGCAACCTCTCTGGAAAACAGTATGGAGGATCCTCAGATGAATGGGAATGAACCTACCATATGATCCAGCAATACCACTTCTGGGTATCTACCCAAAAGAATGGAAACCAAACTATCAGACCGACGGATGTGCATCTATGTTTATAGCTGCACAATTCACAATAGCCAAACTATGGAACCAGCTAAGATGTCCATCGACAGATGAATGGATTACAAAACTATGGGATATGTACACAATGGAATTTTACTCAGCCATAAAGAAGAACAAAATCATGTTATTTGCAAGGAAATGGATGGAACTGGAAAACATTATGTTAAGTGAGATTAGCCAGTCAGAAAGAGTAAAGAAGCATATGTTCTCCCTAATTTTTAGATGCTAGGGAGAAGATGGGGCATAAGAGGGTCTCCAGATGAAAAAGGAGAGACCCTCGAAAGCAAAGAAGTTGATTTAACCGAGGGGGTTGGACGGGGGCGGAGGGGACACTAATGTATATCAAGGTCACTCACTAAACTGAACTTGAGAGGGAGGGAGGGCGAGAGAGCGGGGTGGGAATTGGGGGAAGGGGTAAAATGAGAATTGTGAGCACATGTATCATTATCAATTTGCACCTAACAAAGATGTATGCTTACGATGTATGAATAAAAATAAAAATTTAAAAACAAAACAAAACAAAACAAACAAACAAAAAATAAATATGCCCTTATCATACAACCCCAAAATTTCACTACAATGAGTTTCCAAGATAAATGATAACATATTTCTACAAAAAGCCTTGCCCTTGAGTCATTGGACAACATTGTTCATTATTACACAATTTATTCTAAAAATATGGAATTAATTGGAACTTTGACTAGCTTTCTTTTAATTCATCTCATTCCACTACAAATGGGCCTTATGTTTGAATGGTAATGGTGCTTGGAAAATGAGTTTCATTCTAAAAGTGAGCATTTATGCATTTCTGAATTATTTGAATTATTTATGCATTTTGCCATTATTCGGTTAAGTAGAACATTCAAATGCAGCATACTTAATTTCATCTCATTTTTATTGTTTCTAAATATTGAACATATGTTTTTTGAAATGACACTTTGAAATCTTTAAATTGTTAAATAAATTAGTCTCTGGAAGTCTAGGAGACTCTTTCTGACTTAACCTATTTCCTGTACATAGGAATATATGTTAACATGTCTGTGTCTATGTGCCCTTTTCTTCCAGGCCTGGGTGCAGCATGCTTGAGATCTGGGACGTGGAAGACCCTTCCAATGCAGCTAACCCTCCCCTGTGCAGCATCCTGCTCAAGGATGCGAGGCCCTACTTCACCACGGTGTTTCAGAATAGCATGTACAGAGTACTGAAGGTTAACTGAGAGTGAGGCTACCCAGGATGCTGTGGGGCAAAGGCGTACATTGAAAACAGACACCTTTTGCCTTACTTACATTAATAAAATAACAAGCTTTAATAAGAGACACTTGAAAATAAGATAATAAAATGATTTATTCTGATTATTAAAGGCAAATTATTTGTTTTCCATTGAATGTCAGTGTCTTATTAAGCTTGTCATATGAATTATTTCAATGTGCATCAAAATATTCATCTTAGAGTTTTAAAGAAAATTTATGCAAAAGAACAGTGGAATTTAATAAATCAAGGATATGGAAGTCCTTTCTTATTCAACAAGATGAATGCTCTAGATTTTCTCTAGTACCAGGTGTAAGTAAGACCCCCAAACCAGTTAGGTAGGAGAAGGCGGGCTCTGAACTGATACAGCAACAACCACCTGACCTCCCTGAGGAAACGCTCATTTGTCTTTCCAGGTGGGTTTTTTTCCTTTGACTATCCCTCAGGAAAAACCTTAAATAATGCTAAAGCATTGAAAAAAAAAACAGCCTGTTTTGTAACATTTTGAATTTCAAGAAATTGATTTATCCAACCAGATAGGTGTTTTCCACTGATTAGTTCTCAACCAAAGCTCAACAACAGATATTAATCTGTTAGAATCAGTGGTTTTTCTTTTAATATCCAGGTAAAATAATAATTGCTATGGTAACAATTTGGGAGTTAATCATACTCAGAAAGCAAAATCCAGTTACATTTATCAAATGAGATTTTTGGATGCTGGATCTTGAACAAAGCAAAGGCCTTTTCATCTTGAGGGCCCTGTGGCTCACCGGGCATAGCCACCATCTTTTATAACACAGATTTTTAAGTTCTCATTTATTTTTGGTTTTGGAAGAGGAAGGTCAGGTTTTCTAAATCCTCTCCCCAATAAAACCTACCCAACAATAATGCTTTGAAAAGTGGCAGTTATCTTGAAGATACATTTGCCAGCAGCAAAGAATAACACTTTTTCTGTGCTTGATAAATATTAAATATGTCAAATCTGTAGTACTGTAATGTATATCTACTCTAAGGTAATCATCTTTGAGTTTCTATACTTAGACATCCCTCATGTTCTTGGCCCTCTATTCTTGTAATAACAAAAATGACTTATAGTAGGTAGATTAGATTAATTCACTTACAGTAGGAAGACAATCATATGTAGAAAAAAGTAAATTTGTTTTTCAACTTAATACAGATACAAAACATTTCATTTATTTTAGCATTTTCAAATAATTTGTGTGGAGCAAAGAAGGAAAAGAGATAAAATATCTAACATAAAACTGAAGAAACACATTTTTTATTGAGTTGTATTAAGTATAAGATATTCTATACACATATGAGATTTTCATGTAGATTTTTGTTATTTCTCTATACTATGTATGTTAAATAATTAAAATTTTTTAAGATCCTCTGTGTTTTGTCTTTTCTCATTATTTTTTTTTTCTTTTGGTGCTGAGGACTAAACCAAGGGGCATTCTCCCTCCAAGCTACACCCTAGCCCTATTTTATTTTTTATTTGGAAACAGGGTATCACTAAGTTGTTGAGAGCCTTGCTAAATTTCTGAGGTTGGTTTCAAATCTGTGATCCTCCTGTCTCAGCCTCCCAGGTACTGAGATTTCAAGCATGTGCCACCATGCCTGACTTTTCTCATCCTTTACGAAGCATACATTTTGAAATTGAAAAGGTAGAAATCATAGATTTATATTGGCATTGATCACGTTTAACCACTTAAAACAATTCCGCATGGTCTCACACAGAAGGCAAGGTTATATGCTGTAAATAATATGGCCTTTGTGACAAGATGAACCTGTATTAGCATTTTCATAGCTATAATTTAAAACATCAGACCACAAAACTCAGAGGAGGAAGATCTATTTGCTCATGGTTTTCCTTGGAGGATGCTGGGGTTCAGTCCACGTGAGGCCAGGGACCAGGGACCTCAGGACATGGTAGAAGGAAGCAGAGAAAGAGAGTAAAGCTCTGCTCTTCACGTCATGGACAGGAGCTGTCATACAGAATCCCCAAGCCCGCACCCCCAAACACCCACCTTCCCCAGCCTGGGCCACCACCCAGGTAAATCCATTACTGCTGAGATTACAGCCAAGCACTGCTTCCAGCATTGCCATCCCGTTTCCATGAGGGCTGAGGGGCACCCCAAATCTAAACCATTACACTCTGCCCCTGGCCCTTTAGACCTCATGGTCACCTCACAACGCAAAAGCATTTGGTCATCTCCAAGAATGCCCAAAGTCTTAACAATTCCAGTATCACTCAAAAGTTCTAAAGTCTCTGAGACTCAAAGTGAACTCTTGTGAGCACCTATAAAAGAAAACGAAGATCACCTGATATACCACAGCAGCGAGTAAACATACGCATTTCCAAAGGGAAGAATAGGGCCATGGAAGGAATGGGACCAACGCAATGGTGAAATCGGCAGGGCAAGCTTTAATCCTGGGCTCCACTTCTGGCATTCGGGACACCTGGTGAGACACTCCCGGGGCCTTGGCAGCCCCCCTCTGAGGCCTGGCTGACTGCAATGGACAGTGTACACTCTCTTCCAGCCTGGCTCTGTGGCTGGCAGCTTTCAGCCTTTCCTCCTGGTTGTTCTGTGTTTCTGAATCTCTGGGGTTTTTCTTGCAACCTTAGCTTCACCCTCACGGCTTTGAAAATTGTCCCATTTGGGCCTGCTTGCAGGGATTCTGACCCTGCCACACGTTGCCTGGCTTCCGAGGCCTGCCTTTGAAATCTGGGGGGAAGCCTCCAGAGCTCCATTTTCCCAGCGAAGCCAGCATTATGTGGCTGCTGAGATGGACCCCAACAGAAAGGGCACATGCCCTCTTTAGTCTTTGCCCCGGGGCCTTTTCAGTCCCTCTGCATCCAGCCCACAGATGGGCCTGAGTGTATCTCAGCTGCTGCTAGCTCCAACTGCATCTGGGCCCCTGGCCCCGACTTCACCTGCCACCACCATCATGGCCATGGCGAAGCTCGAGCCCGTGATGGGCAGTGTTGACCAAGGCAGAGCCCATCCCCGTCGTGGGCTGTGCTGGGCCCGCCTCCACCAAGGCCACGGAATGACCGCCCTTGTTCCTAATCAAAGCATGCAACCTCGCTTCAGCTGTCTTTCTTTCTTTCATAGCACCATCTCTCTGGGCCCCAGCTTTGGACATGCATTTCCAGCCAAACTACAAATCTACAGAGTCTCTCTGCTTCATTTTCCACCCCCAAAATTCAGTTTACAATTCACTGAATGTGGACATCAATATGCATAAGGCAGTTTGGATATTTTGCTGTTTTGAGGTTCCCTCTGCTGATTTATTAATCAGTCCATCTTTAAATTCAGTCTCATGCAAAGTTTCAGGACACATGCAAAATGCCAGTAGGCTACTTGTCAGAATGTAACACATGTGGCCTCCACTCTGTCTTCCTATGGAGTCCTCTTCGCCCTCCCAGATCTCCTGAGTACAGTCTCTACCATCTGCCTGTCTAGCCACATTCTGGCCCTTCCAATTTCCTCCCCAAAACAGTTGCAAAGCGTCACAGACCACTTGGCCAGACTTAAAGATAGCCGTGACCCCACTCCCTGGAACTGTTTTCTGTATTAGCATTTTCACAGCCATAATCTAAAAGACTTGACGATGTAACTTAGAGGAGACTTGCTAGCTCACAGTTTCAGCGTTCAGTCCATGGGAGGCTGGGGACTGGGATCTCGGGACACGGTGGTGGGAAGTGGGGAGGGGGAGGCCAGGAGCAGGAGAGTGAGCGAGGGGAGGAGGAGCCCTATGTAACCCCAAGGCTGCGCCTCCAAGAACACGCTCCATAGGTCCACCCCAATGGATCAATCCAGTGCTGAGAGCAGAGCCGCGCCTCACGCCAACAGGGCACCCTGTGAATGCAAGGCCTGGGGCACCCCATGTCAAACCATCACAGGACCTGGGTTTGAATCCTGGCTCCTCCATATGAGGTCTGTCACCCACCAAGAGACAGTTATTGAGTGCTTACTGTATGCGAGGCATTGTGCTAAGCTCAGTCATTTTACTTAGTTATGAGCCTTGGCTTCTTCACGTGTAAGTCAGAACTCACACTGTCTACTTAGCACGGTCACTTATGAGAATCAGTGAAATATAGCATGGTTTAGGCACTCAAAAATATTGTTAGTTCCTTATACTTTCTCCACCCTGGCCCACTACATAACGATTTCAGGAATATTAAATTACAGAGTGAGGTTAGCTCACCTCAGCACCCCGAGTGGTGCTCCATTTATTTGCTATGAACAAATGGGAATGCTGGACTTGGGCTTACTTTTATACAAATTAAGCCATTCGTTTCTCATCTGTATTTTTTGTTTGTTTGTATTCCTTTGAAATATGAAGACTATGCATGAATGCCGTGGGTTCAGCGATGAGCAGATTTTCCCACAGTGCAATGAAACTCTTTACCCTGGTCTCCTATAATCACATAAGCATTTTAAACATTGATCTGAATCTTTGGCTAGAAGGGAATGCACTCAGGCTGCCACCATTTCTTCCATCATCCAGATGTCAGTGGCTGATGCATGACTCCGACACATCATAGGTGTGTGCTACCCTTTCACTGCTCAGAGGCACTATAGCTGAAAATCAGTATTAATTTTAGTTATAATAAAGTTATGTTTATAAAGTTATTCTATGTTTCTATGATACAAGCAATATAAACTCATCAAAATTAGTTTTTTTAATAGGAAATTTGAAAGGGGAAAATACTGAATAGGCCCTATTAACATCTCATAGTTGTTTTCCATTATTTATTTTAACCATGCTTTCTGGTTTCTTCTTCTAATATCGTTCTAAACTGTTTCATGTTTTTATTTTCACATAGTAAATATGAAAATGTTCCATAATTATAAATAGACAACTTTAATGAGTATATAATATCCTATTTTGTATGTATAATTACACAACCATTAGGAATAGGGATATGTTCTGAGAAATGTGTTGTTGGCAATTTTGTCATTGTGTAAACATCGTAGAGTGTACTTACACAAATTAAATAGCTACAATATGACTAGGCTATGTAATCTTATGGGAGTGCTGTCATACATGTGGTCATCACTGAAATGTCATTCAGCATAAGACTGTGTGCATGTGTGTATCTTAACTTTTCTAGTGTGTGTGGTTTTTTTTTTTTTTTTTTTGGCAGTACTGGGGATTGAATTCAGGGACATTCTACCTCTGAGATACAACCAAAGCCCTATTTTCATTTATTTATTTATTTATTTATTTATTTTTATTGGTGAATTGTAATCATACATCTTTGTTAGGTACAAGCTGGTAGAGGCATACATGCACACATCTCTCATTTAACCCTTCCCCAAGTCCTGCCCCGTTCCTTCCCCCTCCCTCCTTCTCAAGTTCAGTTTAGTGATTGACTTTGATATGTTTGTGAAAGTACATCATGTGCATTAGGGTGTCCCCACCACCACCATCACCTTAAGTCACCTTCTTTGCTCATCTCAGGTCTCTCCTTCTTCATCTAGAGTCCCTCCTATGTCCCACTTTCTCCCTAGCTTGTGCATATTAGGGAGAACATAAGATTTTTACTTTTTGTGACTGACTAATCTCACTTAACATAATGTTTTCCAGTTTCATCCATTTCCCTGCAAATGAAATGATTTTGTTCTTCTTTATGGCTGAGTAAAATTCCATTGTGTACATATCCCATAGTTTTGTAATCCATTCATCTGTTGATGGACATCTTGACTCCACAGTTTGGCAATTGTGAATTGTGTTGACTATAAACATAGATACACATGCATTAGTCTGGTAGTTTGGTTTCCATTCTATTGGGTAGATACCCAGAAGTTGTATTACTGAATCATATGGTAGGTTCATTCCCATTCATCTGAGGATCCTCCATACTATTTTTCAAAATGATCACACTAATCTGAAATTCCACCAACAATTCTCCACACCCTCACCAGCATTTGTTGTTGTGTTTTTGATGATTTTCATTCTAATTGGTGTTGTTAGGTGAAATCTCAGGGTAGTTTTGATTTGCATCTCTCTGATTGCTAATGATGTTGAACATTTCCTCATACATTTATTGGCCAGTTGTATTTCTTCTTTTGTGAAGTGTCTATTTAGACCCTTTGCCCATTTTTGATTGGGTTATCTGTTTTCTTAGCGGTAAGTTTCTTGAGTTTTCTGTATATTCTAGATATCAGTCCTCTATTGGAGGAGTAGCTGGCAAAATTTTTCTCCCATTGTGTGGGCTCTCTGTTGAGGTTCTTGATTGCTTCCTTTGCTGCACAGAAGCTCTTCAGTTTCATGCAATCCCATGTGTTGCTCTTCCTTGGAGTTGCTTGTGCCTTTGGGTGTTATTGAGAAAGTTTTGACCTGTGCCTATGTATTGAAGTGTTGGACCTATGTCATCTTCAAGTAGCTGCAAGGTCTCTGGCCTGACTTCCAGGTCTTTGATCCATCTTAAATTGACTCTTGGGCAGGGTGAGAAAGTGGAGTTTATTTCCATTTTCTGCATATGGTTAACCACTTTTGCCAAAACCTTTTGTTAAAGAGGCTATCTTTTGTCCAGTGTATGTTTTTGACTTGTTTCTGAGTCTTCTATTCAGCTCCATTGGTCTATGTGTCTGTTTTTATGCCAATATTATGCTGATTTTTCTATGTCTGTGAGGAGTGACCTTGGTAATTTAATGGGTATAGCATTGAATCTGTAGATCCTTTTTGGGAGAATGGCCAGTTTGATTATATTTATTCTGCCAATCCAAGAGCATGGAAGATCTTTCCATCTTCTAAGATCTTCTTCGATTTCTTTTTTCAACTTTTTATTGTTTTCCTTATAGAGGTCTTTTACATCCTTGGTTAGGGTTATTCCTAAGCATTTTATTTTTGGAGGCAATATAGTGAGTGGAATTGTTTTATGGATTTTTTTTTTCCTGCAGATTTATGGTTGGCATAGAGGAAAGTTTCTGATTTTTTAAGATTGATTTTTGTATCCAGGTACTTTGGTACTTTGCTGAATTTGTTGATCAGTTCTATAAGCCTTTTGGTTCTGATAAGCCTTTATGATGTTGGGGTATATTCCTTCTATTCTGATTCTTGGCAATGCTTTTAGTATGAATGGGTGTTGAATTTTATCAAATGATTTTTCGGCATCTAGTGAGATGATCATGTGATTTTTGTCTTTGATTCTGTTTATGTGGTGAATTGCATGGATTGTGTTTCATATGTTGGGCTAGTCTTGCATCCCTGGGATGAACCCAACTTGGTCATGGTGTATAATTTTCTTGATGTAGTTTTGAATGTGCATTGCTAGTATTATGTTTAACAGTTTTGCGTCTAAGTTCATCAATATAGGTCTATAGTTTTATTGAGTTTTTTTGATATTAATGTTATGTTGGCTTCATAGAATGTATTTGGTAGAGTACCGTTTCTATTTCATGGAATAGATTGAGGAGTATTGGAATTAGCTCTTCTATAAAGGTTTTATAAAATTCACTTGGGAAAACTGTCTGGTCCTGAGCTTTTGTTTGATGGTAAACTCTTTATTGCTGCTTCTATCTCTTTGATTGCTATTTGGTTGGCTTAAGTTTTCTATATCTTCTTGGCTCAGTTTAGAAAGGTTATATGTGCCTAGAAATTTCTCAATTTCTTCTAGATTTTCCATTTTGTTGGAGTATAGTGTTTCAAAATAATTTCTGATGATTTTGGTAATTTGGGCTGATTCTCTCTTCCTTTTGATTAGGTGGTTGGCTAATGGTTTACTGATCTTTTTTTTTTTTTTCTTAAGAAACCAGCTTTTGGTTTTGTTGATTTTCTGTATTGTTTTTTTATTCTCTACTTCATTAATTTCTGCTCTGATTTTCATAATTTCCTGTCTTCTACTGGCTTTGGGGTTAGACTGTTGTTGTTTTTCAATGGCTTTGAGCTGTGTTGTTAGGTTATTTATTTGGTGATTTTCTGTTTTTCTTATGTGGCCACTCAGTGCTTTAAATTTTTGACTTAGTACTGCCTTCAAGGTGTCCCAGAGGTTTTGATATGTTGTGTCTCTTTTTCGTTTGTTTCTAGGAATGTTTAAATTTCTCCCCTTACTTCTTCTATGATCCATTCCTTGTTCAGCAGTGTGGTGTTCAGGCTCCATGTGTTTATGTGGTTACTCTGGGTCTTCTTATAATTGATTTCTAGTTTCATTCCATTGTGATCTGAAAAGATGTAGGGAATTATGTTACATTTTTTGAATTTGACACTGCTTACTTTGGGGCCCAGAACGTAGTCTATTTTGGAGAAGGTTCCATGGGCAGCTGAGAAAAATGTGAATTCAGCTGTAGTTGGGTGAATTATTCTGTATGTATCTAATAAGTCCATTTGATTTATGCTATTCTTTAGGTCCAAGGCATCTTTACTGACCTTTTGTCTAGAAGATCAGTCTAGTGATGTGAGAGGAGTATTGAAGTCTCCCAGTATTATTGTATTGGGATCTTTGTGTGACTTTATATCACAAAGAGTTTGGCCCTGTGTCTGCAACTCTTTCTCTGCCCTTTCAGGTGGCAGGTGAGCAGTGTAAATGCGGGGCATTTTCCAGGGGCCTGTAAGGTCTCTATGCCCTGTGTGCTCTAGGTCCCTCCTGCACTTCTGCTCCTCTCCAACTGCTGGAAGGGTGGGCGACCAAGTCTATCATTTGCCACAGGGGCCCCTGTTCCTGTGCAGTCAACTTACAATTGAGTGCTGCTCTGGCTCTGGAGGGAGAGGTAAGCTGGGGTATCCCCGCCGCAGGCTTCAGCTGGTTGTCTCAAGCATTCTGGTTACTGTCGATTGTGTGGGGATATGCCACCCGATTAGGGTACGGAGTTCTTTTTTTTTTTTTTTGCGGTACTGGGGATTGAACTCAGGAGCATTCTACCTCCGAGCTATACCCCCAGCCCAATTTTTTTTATTCTTTATTTTGAAACCGGGTCTCTCGCTAAGTTGCGGAGTGCCTCACTAAGTAGCTGAGGCTGGCCGCGAACCCAGATCCTCCGGTCTCAGCCTCCCGAATGCTGGGATTACAAGCGTGCGCCACCACGCCCAGCTTGGGTACGGAGTTCTGTAGTCACTTACTCCACATCTGGTCGTTGGGTATGCAGGAGGTCACTAGATGCCTCAGTACCAGAGGACCCCTCCCCGCCGGTGGCTCAATGGCAGCTGATCCACCGCAGCATGCACCATGGGCGCGGGCTCCTTTGCTTGCCCTGGTTTGCTTTCTGGGCTTTGTTGAGCTGTGTTTCAATTTTTGTTGCTTTGTTCACTTTTTCGCTGCCTTTTTTTTTTTTTTTTTCTGTCAAGAAGCTGCTTTTACGGCAGTTTTGATTCGAGTTTTACAGTGCCTGAGATGAGGTGTTTCTCAGTCCCCATTTTGGGCTCTCCCTCTTTTATTTTTGAAACAGGGTCTCACTAAGTTGCAGAGGGTCTCACTATGTAGCTGAGGCTGGCCATGAACCTGTGATGCTCCTGTCTCAGTCTCCCAAGTACTAGGATTACAGGTGTGCACCACCATGCCCGACCTAACCATATTTATGTATTTCCATTGTTACTACTACTTGCTGTGCAGTGAACATCACAGAGTGTTCCTTATATAGTCCCCCATGCCGGGCCCTCAACCTCGAGGACCCAATGGAGACAATAATCACTCATTGCTGGTTCAAGTTTCTTTTATTGTACCTCTCTCTCTGGGATGGAGGACGTTACCCAAGCAGTAACAGTAACAGTAACCGTTCTCTTAACCCTGACAGTAACTGTATCGTCTCTCTCACCCCACTCTCATTCTCCGTAACTGTTCCTCGCAGTCGTAGTCATCATTCCATCCCATTCCATTTCTCCATCCTCTTCCAGGGCGAGAGGTGGAGGCTCTTAAAGCCAACCAGGGCTTGAGCCACGAGGTGCCCGCATACAGCTCTCACCTGGGAGCACTCTCAGGCCACGGGCCAGGCGTGCTGGTGCATGCGCTCTCGCGTGGTGCAGCCCTAGGATGTTACCACCTGCAGCTGCTCCTGGCACTCTGCCAGGCGCCATCTAGAGGCGAGGTCTAGCCGGGCCCCCGCTAAGACCCTAACACCTTACACAAGCCTGTTACACTCCTGGATTATATGATGTAGTCTGTCTCTCCCAGGCTATAGACTTTGTGCAGCATGTGACAGTACTGAATAGTATAGGCAGTCATAACACAATGGTATTTGCATATATCTAAACACAGATAGGGTATAGTAAAGGCACAGTATAAAAGATAAAAAATGGCACACCCGTAAAAGGCCCTTACCATGAACGGGGCGTGTGTGACTGGGAGTTGCTCTGGTAAGTCAGTGGATAGGGTGGATGTGAAGTAGACTTCATGAACTTAAGGCATGCTAAATTTATGAGACATTTTTAATAATAAATTAAACTTTGCTTACTGTAACATTTTTCCTTTATGGAATTTTTAATTGTTTTCAAATTTGGGGCTTTTCTGTAATGACACCTTAGAACATAAATACTGTACAGCTACTCAAAAACACTTTCTTTATATCCATATTCTACAAGATCTTTCTTTTTCTTTTTTCTTTCCTCTTAAACCTTTTTTGTTAAAAGCTATTCATACCCTCCTTGGTGAGATCACCCAAGCCCAAGCAAGGTCCTTGATGCAGCCACAGGTGCTGTAATCCTTTCAGAATGCATCTGTGTCATCTGGTGTCTTCCGCAGCTGCAGCCACAGCCTGAGCAAGGTCCTCCTCCAACCTGCTGTACATAATTGGACACACTACACTTTCATGTGACGGGCAGTGTAGTAGATGTCTTTACACCTGTGTCACCACAGCAACTTGAGTAATTGTTGTGCTGCAATAGCTACAATGTCACTAGATGACAGGAACTTTCCAGCCCCATTACGAACTCATGGAACCACCACCATGGAGGGGTCCACTGTGGACAGACACTATTACGTGGCACAGGGCTGTGCATAAAGCACTGCAATGCATCTTACTGCACTAAGATGTTTTCAGACTTTAAAATTACTTCCATAGGGTAGATTCCATATGGTTGAATTTTAGTAAGAGAATGTGGACACCCTTAAAGCCTTTGGTGAATGCAGTTTGCTTAAATTATCTTTCCAGCAGAATGATTGTACTCACACCCAAAGCTGATGTGCTTACGACCCTGCTCATTTCACAGCATGCAAGCATCATTAGCTTTATTAAAAACACATTTTGCGCCGGGCGTGGTGGCGCACGCTTGTAATCCCAGCATTCGGGAGGCTGAGACCAGAGGATCCAGGTTCACGGCCAGCCTCAGCTACCTAGTGAGGCACTCCGCAACTCAGTGAAACTCGGTTTCAAAAATAAAGAATAAAAAATAGGGCTGGGGGTATAGCTCGGAGGTAGAATGCCCCTGAGTTCAATCCCCAGTACCGCAAAAAAAAAAACCAAAAAACACATTTTGCTAGTTTATGATGCCCAAAATGATATTCCTCATTACTCTAATTTTCATTTATTATCTGTCCAGTAAAAACTCACCATCTTTCCATCCTTTCGAAAGGTATCTTGCTGAAGCTGTATGTGTGGTCAGATTCCTTGGCAAATCCATTGAGTGAATCCCCTCAAAATGGGTGGGAGGTAGAGAAGGGAGAAGAAAAATTTGTTTTTGAAAATTCTTTTTTAACCAGGAGAAATACAAGAAAATGTTCAAAAGAAAAGATAGGTAGGTAACCTCATGCACAGAAACAAAATTAAGATGGGCCAGGGACTTCAATGGGAAGAAGAAAATGTTGAAACTTTTAGAAGGCAATTGGAGATCGCATATTAAAACTACATGGCAAAGTTTACAAGTCTGATCATAGTACTTGGCTAGGACAGAGCACAGAGGATTCTCATGAAATTACAGTAGGAGTATGCATTGTTTTATAAACACCATGGAAAATAATTTATTACTTAATAAGTATTAAAGCTATGTGGTTCCTGCAACAAATAATTCCTCTCTAAAGAAATGTTTGTGCAAACATGCCAAGGAAAATAATTGCAATGGTGTTCATGGAGGTATTATCTGTACACAGACAAAATAAAAAACAGCTGAAACAACTGGAAAGTCTACAAATAGAACAGATAAAATGAAGTATTTCCATATAATGGAATATTACTCAGGAGTCAAAGTGATGACCCACAAGCACCTACAGAAATGAATCTCAACTGGAAATGTTAACGAATGAAGTCACCAAAGGACTATACATACAGTGGGGACCCAGGGAGAATACGGGCTGGCGGTGACAGCAGAATCCAGCGCGGTCTGGGATACCTGCACCTCCTGCAGAGTAGCGGGTACACGCTCCTCCCCCATAATAGCAGGTGTGGGCACACCTCACGCATGCTCACTGCATACAGTTACGTCCACTGATTAAGCAAAGTGTAACTCGCACAGGCACCTCAAGCTGATGTGAACGCGTGCCATTTTGTGCAGGAGTCTATACAAGGAGGCTGAGACAGGAGGATCACAGGTTCCCGGCCAGCCTCAGCTACATAGTGAGGCCTCTGCAACTTAGTGAAACCCTGTTTCAAAATAGAAGCATACATAATAGGACTAGGGGTGTAGCTCGGAGGTAGAATGCCCCTGAGTTCAATCCCCAGTACCTCAAAAAAAAAAAAAAAAATATTGCCGTGATAGTCAGGCGTGGTGGCACACGCTTGTAATCCCAGTATTGGGAGGCTGAGACTGGAGGATTGCAGGTTCGAGGCCAGACTCAGAACTTAATGAGGCCTCCACCACTTAGTGAGACTGTTTCAAAATAAAAAGAATAAAATATGGAGGTAGAATACCCCTGGATTCCATTCCTAGTGCAAAAAAAAAAAAAAAAAAAATCTCAGTGATGGGAGTTGAACCCTGGGCTCATGCATCTCCTGCATGTTGGGCGAACACTTTAGTAGAACTGTATTCCCAGCCCTCAAAGATATACTTTTTGTTGGGGGGGGGATTGAATCCAGAAGCATTCTACCTCTGAGCTATACCCCCAGCCCTTTTTAATTTTTATTTTGAAACAGGGTCTTAATAAGTTGCTGACTCTGGCTTTGAACCTGCAATCCTCCTGTCTCAGCCTCCCAAATCCTGGGATTACAGGCCTGTGCCGCAATGCCTGGCTCCAGAGATACATTTTTATGCCGTAGGGTTGTGGTTTTGCATTGCTGGGGTGCTAAGTCAGGGCTTGGCACACGGTAGGCAAGCATTCTGCCGCTGAACTACTGCCCCAGTCCCTTAAAAAGTATTAATCTGAACTATAGATATAGTCTATTCCCCATATTTAACTAAATGATTCGCTGCATTAGAAAACTGGCTTAAATTTCCTTTAAAATAAATGGGACGAAACGTCCACTGAAATGTTGCGGTGTACAAAATGGTCTTTTCATGTACATGTAGTGCCATCTGCTGGCTAGAAAGTGGTACAGTATTTGCTACAAAATTACAAAAAGTGCCAGTTTGGGTTTTAATTTTTAAAAATGTGAGAAACAAAGAGAACTCAAGGACACAAACTACACTTTTTTAGTTGCAGTGACCCCAGCGGTCAGTCCATCCTGGCCCTTCTCCCTCGTCCTGCGCCCCCGGGGCTGTTCGTGCTGTGCTGTCTCCCCCCCAGGAGGACACTCCACCAGCCCAAGTCACTTCAGCAACGGTGAGCTGCTTGGATTTCCCTCCTGTGCTCCCCCGTCCCTCGGCCAGGTAAGGTCTCACCTGTTTCCTCTTGCTGTCTGTCTGTCTGTCCCCTGCTCAGAAGTCCCCTCCTTCTGGAAGACGGTCCCGTCCTGCTCTGTTATCCCCAAAGCCACTCCACTTGTCAGGTCGTATGATCATTTAAAAACAATTTATTCACCTTTGGGAGTCTGCTACTGAGCTACAAAGGACTGGAATATAGGATGTGTCTTACTTGTTTCTCTTTTCTGCTGAGGACAGTGCCTGGCAAATCGTGGGTGCTCTGTAATGTTATATAAAAGAATGGAGAAGCTCAGCATGATGGCGCACAGCTAGAATCCCAGTACTTAGGAGGCTGAGACAGGAGGATGGCGGCTTTGAGTGCAGACTCAAAGCAACCTAGTGAGACCTTGTTTCAAAACAAAAATCAAAAAGGGCTGGGATGTGTGGAATGCCCCTGAGTTCAATCCCCAGTAAAACACACACACACACACACACACACACACACACACACACACACACACACACACACACACACCACGCTACATATAGATATTTGGGGGGGGATCAACTTCAAACATTAGTATGTAAATTAAGACTGGAATTGAATTTCTGCTCTACTGCTTACTAGCTGGAAAATTGATTTAACATTTTGAACTTTCATCATTTGCAAGATGGAAACATTAAATCTATCTCTAAAAATGCTTGAGGAAAAGACTAGAGCAGTGCACGTAAGTCGTGGAAGGTCGAGTGAGCGAGTGGTTAGCTGTCTGCTGTTGCTGCTGCGGCTCAGGAACTGAGGGACGGGCGCAAGACCAGCTTGGAGCCTGGCTCACTGGTGGGGTTCTGTCCTGCGCTCAGCTCTTCACCCCTCTCAGAACCATCTCCTCTAGAGTCCATTAGGAACACTTTGCAGTGCCAATTTCGGGGAGCTTTACTGCTGCGCTAAAAGGGGCTAATTTATATATTTAATTTTAAAAGGCCATTATGCCAGAATCAAACAAATGTACACAGCCCAAATATAGGAATACAGAGCGGATATTGCAGAAGAGCTGGCTGCTACAGTGTGGTGGCATCGAATGCTTTTAAGTTTTAAAGTAATATTGTATTTACTAGAATGGGCTTGGGTATGGGCTTTACCTCCAGGTGTAAAACAGCAAACTTGATACCTCCAGAATCCCGGCTTCTAATTAACTTCTCCCCAGCGAAGGCAAAGCAAACTGAAAAAGATGAACAACTGCTTCTCAATTGGAAGCAAGTACAAATCCCGTCACGGGAGCTGGTGCTCTGTGTACAAATTGTGTTTAGTGTTGCAGCCTGATTGCATGGGCGCTGTGGAAAGGTGGCTGATTCTGTTTGCTTTTAGAGGGAGTTTGTAAATGTTTCTCTAAGTTCCCGATTTTGTGGCAGATGATTTTAGAGGAAGTCAGAAAATATAAAGGTGAACATGGCCGGAAGTCTGCGGCTGGCCTCTGGGGAGTGTTTCTATTGCTCTTTTTCTGCCTGTCGCTCGTGCTGTGTGAAGCCAGGTGAACTGGGCAGCCATGGCCACAGAGGAGGGGCTGTGGTGCCAAGGGGGGGAGGGGTTGGGGAGACTGAGCCGTCTGCTCCCCCTGCCCTGAACCTACACTCCTGTGATTGGGGGGAGCCATGATGTGGTCAGTAATCCAGGAGTCTTAGGAAGCCTGGGTTCAAGACCAAGCTCTCAGCCCACCCCCCAGGCTGGGGCCCAGTCCCGCCCTACCCAGCTCACCGCACTCTGACCCCTGAGCAACAGAGCTGTGCCTCATCATGCAGGCCGAGTTCTCTGTGTGTTATTGTCTCTCCTGCCACTATCGCCCAAGAAAAAACAAACTTAAACTTCAATTTAAGAACATTTTACACAATACCACTTTCTCATTTAGTTGCTTTATAATCATGCATTTACATGCCCATATGAAGTAATATTCTTTGTAAAATACCTTCACACTTTTAACTACACACACATCCCTACACTCATAATCAGTATATCCAAGCCTTCCTGGGCCCGAACCCAACCAATGTACAGTGTCACAGAGGTGAAAACCATTCAGTAAGGAGCTACTCCTTCTTCCAGAGCTGCCTCTTCCTGCAGGAAAATTAATATATCCACCGTGTGTGTGTGTGTGTGTGCACGCGCGTAATTATATGTATATTACAATGCCATGCAAGAAATCTGGCATTGTAACAAATTTTCTTGCCAGGAGTGGTAGCACATACGTGTAATCCCAGTACTTGGGAGGCTAAGACAGGGGATCACAGTTTTTTGAGACCAGCCTTAATAAGTTAGGGAGACCCTCAGCAATTTAGCAAGACCCTGTTCCAAAATTTTAAAAGGGCTGGGTATAGCTTGGAGGTAGAATGTCCTGGGTTCAATCCTAGTAATACACACACCCATTTTTTCCTTAATTATCTTCAGCTAATATTAGAATATTAATATGGTGTCTAGCCAAAGTATACAAAGATTTTTTTACAAAGTCAACTATCTTGTTCCTCCGGATCAGTAAGTAAGCAGAATGAAGTTTCTGCCTCCTCTTCTAGGTTACCTGCACACCAGCACAGGCTCCCATTCCAGGATCTACAACGTTTTTCAAGTTGTCTTTTATCCTTCACCATTTCCTTTAATGGGTACAAAACACGACTGCCGGGGAAAGCCATTTCTTTGTGTTCCCAAGATGTAGCTCAATAGCGAGCTTCTCATAGGTACTTGGCAAATGCTTTCAGGATTCATTTCTATGTACAAACAGACCCCACATGCATGTGTTCATGAAGAACCAGAACTGGGCAAATAACAGAGATCAATGGAGTCTTGAAATTAAACCGAAAAAAACATAACTGACCATCTTGCAACGCTGCATTTATGGCTGATGAAATCAGCTCCTTCAAGGCCAACATCTGTTTGCAGCTACGTATCTCTGGCCTGACTAGCAGAACTCCTGTTTTGCAGGCAATTCATTCTACTAAAAGCTCTTTGGCTCTAAAAAAGCCTGTGATCTGTGTATGACTCATGGGCACTGACATTTTTATTTCAGAAAGGAGCAGTTTTTAAACAGAAGAAAATATATTCACACGAATCTAAGCTTTTCTATAGAGGTGGAAAACATGTAGGGAAGTTCTAGAGATGTCTCTCCCCATGGATACATTCAGAAGATAGATGAACAGACTATAGCAACATTTGCACCTTCCCATTCATGTTTTTTTTTTAAGGTAGCACACACCCCCAATGTTTAAATTTATTTATTTTATTTATTTATTTATTTATTTATTTATTTTGGTGCTGGGGATTGAACCCAGGGGCATTCTGCCTCTGAGCCACACCCCTAGCCATTTTTTAATTTTTTTATTTTGAAACAGGCTCTTGCTAGGCTGCTGAGGATCTCACTACATTACTGAGGCTGGCCTTGAACCTGCAATACTTTTGTCTCAGCCTCCCAAGTACGGGGATTACAGGTGTATGCCAGCATGCCCAGCTTATTTTATTTTTTAATAACACACTTGGATCCAAATTCAACCCATTTGAACTCAAATAAGTACTTTGCAAGCACCTCTTTTGTGGCTGATGACAGAAAGAGCAGTGTTAGAGGAAAATGGTTGAAATGAGGACGGAGGCACCACTGTCTCGATCCTGGTGTGACTCCTGGGGGCAGAGTACAGGTAAAGCGCAGGCGTGGGGTCATGCCCACCGGAGCTGAGCCCTGGTGCTACCACTGGCCAGTCATGTGACCTTGAGCCATTTCATTTATATGAACATCAGTTTAATCACCTACAAAATGAGAGCAACACTGACTGTCCCGCGGGCCGCAGTAGAGATTCAACGCTCTGCATATGTGTAAGAGAATCTGGCTTACAGTCGGTGCTTATAAATAGCTACTTCATGGTGACCGCGTGCAGTTGATTTTTCCTGAGGAGATCATGGCCCCCTTCCATATGCCTCTGGTACTCTGAAACATATTTGGATGGCAAAGGAGCCAAACACAACTTATAAACAAAGGTATAAATAGATTGCAAAATTAGACAAATGACAGAGTTATCTAGGTAAGCCTGCCTTCCTTCCTTCCATCTTTCCCTCCTTCCTTCCTTCCTTCCATCTTGCCTTCCTTCCTTCCTTCCTTCCTTCCTTCCTTCCTTCCTTCCTTCCTTCCTCCTTCCATCATATCATGGCAGTAGAAAATGTAACAAAGGCTGCCTACAATGGGGTGCATGAGAAGGAGTTTGTTTTTACTGGCCTAAAGCATTTTCATATCTATAGGCAAATCTGCTCTGCCTTGGCGTCCCCATGAGTAAACAGAAATACTCATCACTATGCAAGGGGGGTCGCCTCACTCTCCTCCACCCCGTCAGCAGCCGCTCTCACTGGTGCCTTCAGTGAAGGTTCTGGAACATTCTTTCCTTTCCCACTCAGCTCTACACACGCTCTGGCCACTTTCCTTCACCTGGCTCGAGGATAACAGGAGTAGCTTCCTTCCTTGAACCCTTCTCCAGCGCCTCTTCCCTGATCAGAGCCTGCGACACAGAGGAATTTCCGGAAACACTGGCTCTTGTTCTTTCCAGGCCCTGTCCTACTCAGAACTCTTTTGTGTGCGGTACTGGGGATTGAATCCAGGGGGCTTCCACCTCCGAGCTATACCCCCAACCCTATTTTTATTCCTTACTTTGAAGCAGGATCTCAGTAAGTTGCAGAGGGCCTCACTGAGTTGCTGAGGCTGGTCATGAACCTGTGATCCTCCTGTCTCAACCTCCCAAGTACTGGGATTCCAGGCGTGCACCACCACACCCAACTAAATCTGTTATTGTTAGTGTGTGTGTGTGTCTGTGTGTGTCTGTGTGTGTATGGTATTGGGGATTGAACCTCTGACCTTCACTCCCAGCCCTATTTATTTATTTGTTTGTTTGTTTGTTTATTTTGAAACAGTCTTGCTAAGTTGCTGAGGCTGGCCTCTCCCCCGCGATCCTCCTCTCTCAGCCTCCCAAGTACTGGGGTTACAGGAGTGCACCACTGCACTCGGCTACTCAGAACTTTCAATGGCTTCCCACTCTTCATAGAGCAAATGTCCTTACCTGGCATTGAAGAACTTTTCCAAAGCAGTTCCAGCCTCCCCTGCCATTGCTCACCTAACAAATGTAATCAGAAGACTCTTTGCTTTGGCTCATACTATTCCTGCCCTGTTCTTTCCAAACTCACCCCGTTTCCCCAAATCCAACCACATTTTAACGTCCAACTCACATCTTCCCACGCTGAAACTTTGCTGGACGACTCGGAGCCGACTGTCCTCCTGGTTCCACACAGTTGTCGCTTTGCTGCTACACGTTGTGTTAACGCTCCATACATCTCTGATCACTGGGGTAAACCGCCAGGCCCAAGAGCACAGCGAGTTCTTGGTTTTGCCTCTGCTTTTGCCTGGCGGGGGCCCATTTCCAGACAGAGGAAGATGGCGGACACAACCGGCCAGAAGGCAGCCAGCTGGGGTGAAGCATGGGGCCCCTAGAGAAGCCACAACAACGCCCACGGAGCTCACGGGGCCCTGGCGCTGCTTCTGCAAGCCCTCTCCCTGCCAGCGCATGGCCGTCTCCTCCCCGGGTCATCACATGGTTGATCCTGTGTGCCTGTATCCTAAGATTCTCATGTAGGGACACCACGCGGGTGGAGTTAGGTCTCACCCCAATGACGTCATTTAGCCCTAATGACCTCTTTGAAGATACCGTCTCTAAAGATACACATTCGAGTTCCTTCAGGTTAGGCTTTACAGTCTGGATGGTGGGGCAGTGGGGGAATGATTCCGCTCATAATTAATGCCCGTTTAACAGGTGCTAGAGGAAGAGGGGTAAGAGGAGGAAGAAGAGAGGAACCTTTGGGCAACATGCATGACAAAAAATTCCTTTCTTTAAAATTTAGTTTGATTAGCTGGGCATGATGGCACACACCTATAATCCCAGTACTTGGGAGGCTGAGACAGGAGGATCGAAGTTTCAAGGCCAGCCTCAACAACTTGGCAAGAACCTGTTTCAAAATAAACAGGGCTGGGGATGTATCTCAGAGGTAGAATGCCCCTGGGTTTAGTCCCCAGTACCAAAGAAAATTAAAAAAATACAATAGGACTGGAGGTATAGCTGACAGGGTAGAATATCCCTGGGTTCAATTCCTAGTAACACACACATACACACACACACACACACACACACACACACACACACACACACACATATATATTGGGGATTGAGGATGAACGCAGAGGCGTTCTACCTTCAAGCTATACCCCAGCCCCATTTTATTTCTTATTTGGAAACAGGGTCTGGCTCATCCTGTCTCAGCCTCCCAAGTACTGAGATGACAAACGTGCGCCACCACGCCTGGCCACACATACACGATTTAGTGTGATCATTTTACAATAACTAAAAATGGCCCTGACATAAAGAACGCCATCCAGCTTGGACCTACACAGGCTTGGATGACACTGACACGATGCATACAGAAGATGAGAGAGGACTGACTGATCTGTGCCCGACGAGATGCCGTCACCTCCTCTGAGGGGAGAGGAAATGAAAGTCCAGAGCCCAGAGTTGGTTGCAAATACTTTTGCTCAAGTTAGTACTGTAATAAAATTGATACATTTATTTTTCTACCATGTGCGTCCAATGGTTTTTTTTTTTTTTTTTCCTTTTCTGAGGTGCAGGAAATTGAACCCAGGATCTTACACATGCTAGGCAAGTGCTCTCTCTGCACTACATCCCCAGCCCCCCCCCCCCCACACACAATAATTCTTAACTATGTCTTCATGAAGTTGAAATAAAGAGCCTATTACTGTTATAGATTGGTTAGTCCATCCCAAATGTCGTCGTCCAGAGCCTAGGTAAGAATCTTTTTCCTCATGAGACTCATTATATCCAATTCTGTCTGATGCTTCACATGTTCCACCCCGGAGAGTGGGTGTGAATGAACTCGGATCCAAAGACAAGAAGTACCTTATTGTTGGTTCTATCTGCAAAGCCATTTACTACCATCTCCATATTGTCATTATGCTGATATCAAAGAGAGCACTCATCAAGTAGAGAAAAATAGAACACGCTCCCTCTAGCATGTCTAAACTATCCATTCTAGTGTTTGGGTAGACGCCATGTGTAACCATCAATCTGCACTCACTTTCTGACCAAGAAGTGACCCTCCCGGAATTCGTATTACACAGTTTTGGTTTCTCACATGAAGTAGAAGGATCCTCAGGAAGTAAAAAGATAAGGAAGGCAGAGACGAAAAGCAGGAAATGTAATTTAAAGAGGACCTTTAATCCCTGGATGTCCACCAACGTCACGCAAAAGCATAGATCTGGATGTGTGATCTGGGCCAAGGACTGCTCTTTTAGCCATAGCTCGGAGATGTGTGATCGCAGAAAGGTGAGTCCAAAAAGCACTGGGAACCAGCAGTCAGCCATCCTGCAGGAAATGGACGGCACCTACCCCCAAAAACAATACTGATAGGAAGCCACTATTGATAAGCTGTCTTTGCACGAGGCTCTCTGTACATTGTGTAATTTAATCTCTAGGACATCTTAGTAAAGTTATTTCACAGACAAGAAATTGAACCGGGGGACTTTCCTGAGGTCTCCTAGAAAGGGGCAAGGCTTACCATTAGATTTGATCTACTGAAACAATCAAACAAAAATGAAAGTGCCCTGGATGAAATTCATTCACCCAAGGGGACATCTAGAGAGCAAGGAACCGGGACTTGTTTCATATTTGAGGACCGGCGATGCGGGACGTGAAGGACAAGGAATGACTGTCTGAGAATGAAAGTACGAGTGCTCCTGCAGGGAAAATAGCAAAGGAACCCCACAGTCAAAGAACTCGGGTTCTAGCGGGTGGGGTGGCACACACCTGTAAAATCCCAGTACTTGGGAGGCTGAGACAGGAGGATTACAGGTTCCAGGCCAACCTCAGCAAGTGAGATTCTCGGCAACTTAGTGAGACCCTGTTTCGAAATAAAAAATAAAAAGGGCTGGGGGGGGGGGGTGTAGCTCAGAGGTAGAATGTTTCTGTATTCAATTCCCAGTACAAAAAAGAAAAAGAAAAAGAAAAAACAACTGGTTCCAAAGGTCATCTAAACAACTGTCTCAAATATTATTAACCTCAGCAAATTAAACGGCCCAGCTCTCCTCAACCCACATCTGGAGTCCTGAGCAGGTTCGGGGATCTAGCGCCTCCTGGTGGACAGGGGAAGGGAAGCTGGCAACAGGTTACTAATTAAGTCAACTTAGCTTGGGGCTGCAGGGGGAATTCCTTGAGTCTCACAGCTACCCTGCAGCAAGTCACTGGGAAAGCTGAGGAAAGCTTGCTCCTGCTGGAAGCAGCCAGATCTGCTCCTGCGCTGCTGGATTTCAGAGCAGAAGTCTAGCCCAGCCTCTGAAGCGTGTCCTGTTTACTCTTTACTGATGCCCATTTGATGGAACTTCTAATGGTCTGGAGGAAATCAGATTCCCTTCTGAGGCAATTTCGTGACAGCGTGAGACGTGCCCGAGCCCCGCGCGGCTCCTGAGGGCGGAGAGGTTCCTGGAGGCAGCACGAAGCCGAATTCAGTCTACTTGGGCGGACGCTCAATTTGGAACCCGCAGGCGAATGACTGATGGGACGCCTTGCAGAAACCTCTCCGATGCATTTTGCCAGGCTCCCCAAGCAAGTAAAAGCCTTGGATAATAACACAAAACTGCCTTGACTGCACTCCTACACGGGCGGAATGGAAATGCCTTTTCTCCTTTGAAACGAAAGAGCGTTTTTAAGGCTTTTGCTTCACATTAGGATGGAGATGATACATCCTAGGAGACTGTAGCTTCAGCGAGACGCGGCTCAGCCTCGCGCGTGGTGGTTAATGCAGAGAGTCAGAGCCACAGGCAGGGCAGCAAGCCTGCCCTGAAATGATGTCTGGAAGCCAAGGGGGGGTGCGGCGAGCTGGGCACTGCCCTGTCCACTAGGCAGCTGAGGGGATCGCCGCTGACTCGCCCTCTCCACTCCAGCTTCTTCTTGACGGTTAACAATTTGGGATGAATAGAAAGACGCCCGACTTCCTCAGGCCTCTGTTCACCTGTCTCGGTGCGAGGTTGCTGATGCTCATAAGTCAGCCTCGCTCAGGCACGAGAGGACTGTGGCTACTTTATCACATATATTTAATATGACACGAAAAAGGGTATCCCTCAATTTTAAGGCCAAGTCAGACTGTGTGTGTGTGGAGGGGGGTGCTGAGCATTAAACCCAGGGGTGCTCTACCACTGAACTACACCCCCAGTCTTTTAATTCTGTACAGAACAACAAGGTTCTGAGCTAGGGACCAAGCAGCTCGTGCATGAAACAGACCCAAAGCAAGACAGTGTCCACCGTGAGACCTGACCTGATACCGAAATCCACGTTCCATAGGACTTATCGGTGCCTAACTAGGCTCGCCAGTTGCTAGAGCAAATAAAAATCAGTATTTTCCAGAGCTCACTACTTAACAAGGCACAAACTCTCACAATGTAATTAATATCGAATTGTCCAGAATACAATCCAAAATTACTTGATATACAAGAAAAGTTCAGATATTCAGGAAAACATGAATAGTTCTCAAGGGAAGTATTATCAACAGGTTCCAAGCCACTCTAAAAAAGCAAAATGCATGTCCTTTTAATGTGCCCATAGAGGCATATTTTAAGCCAAACTAAGCCCAAATCAAACAGAAGGAGATAACAAAAAATAAGAACAAAAATCAGAGAAAATGAAAGCAGGAAAACAGTAGACAAAGACAATGAAAATATCAATAAAAGACACAGGTCTATCTAAAATAACCAAGAAAGAGCAAGAGAGAAGAGACAAAAAGAACCAGTATCAGAAATGAAAGAGTGGATATCACTTACAAAACATAAAAACAAAAAACTCTATTTCCATAAATTTACAATTTAGATGAAATGGACCAATTTCTTGAAAGACACAAACTACCCAAATTTCATGGAAATAGAAAAGGCAATAGGTTCAACCCTTTTTGTTAAGCTAGAATCACACTGATAGCAAACCACACCACATATATTAGTTGGCTTTCCATTTCTTGGCGTGACCTGAGAAAATCTAGTACCTCCTTTGTCATGGTTTAGCTTTCTGAGCTTTCAGTGACCCAGAGTCAACTATAATCAGAAAATATTGAATGGAAAATTCAAGAAATACGCAGTCTATAAGTTTTAAATTGTGCACCACTCTCAGTAGCATAAGTAAATCTTGTACCATCCAGCTCTGTCCAACCCAGGATGTTAATGATCATTCTTTTATATAGCATATCCACACTACCTTCCAGGTAATTACCTAGAGATAATTGGCAATTTATTGCAGAGTTAAATGTATATTTACTATATGACCCAGCAATTCCACTTTAAGGTATTTATCCAAAAGAAAACGTATGTTCGCACAAAACCATTATGCAAATGTAATAAGCAGCTTTATCTCTAACCATCTAGAGCTGGAAACAACTTAAATGTTCTTTAACTGGCGAATATATAAACAATGAATAAGCAAATTCAGCCATAAAAAGGAAGAAAGTGTTGGTACATGTGACATGGAGGAATCTCAAATTCATTGTTCTACATTAAAAAGCTAGGCTCGAAAGCTACCTGTGGTAAAGCTATTAACATGACTCTCAAAAAAGGCAAAGCTATAGGAGGAAGAACAGACCAGTGCTTGCCAGGAGCTGGGAGTGGGAGAAGTTGCCCGGGACGGTGCCGTTAGAGGGAGCATTGGGGGTCATAAAAGTTGACTGTGGTCGTGGTTTATGTAATTGTGCCATTACAAAAGTCACACAACTACACAACTGTATACCAAAATGAATGGATATCATTTTCTGTAAACTAAAAATTAAAAAATTTAAAAGGAAACATGCCTACTAAAAATATCTTTTAGTATTTCTTATTTTTTAGGTATTTTAAATAAATTGTTTTATTCCTTCCCTGTAACAAACCAGTGAGATAGGTACCTTTATCCACACCATACAAATTAAGAAGCCCAGGCTCAGACAAGTAGAGAAACATATTTACAGTCGTATGTTTTGCCAACGGCAGTGCCGAGATGGAAGCAAGACTTGTTTGGCTACAAGGTCTGCCTGAGATTCTTCTCCGGCCCAGTGATGGATTGAATCGGTCCACAGAGTCAGCATCTTGGGCATCTCCTTTTGAAGGAACGGAGAACTAGCCAGGGTGGGTATGGAAATGCCTGTGGAACGGAAAGGGTTTCGAGGCAGATCCTAACGTAGGCTCTATAGGAAAGGGCAGGGGCCTGAGGCATTGCAGGGACGGGACTGCTTAGGGGCATAAAGACAGTAAATGCATCGGGAAAGGGGTCAGGGTTCCCCTGACTTTGGGGCAAGGGTTTGAAAGTGATTGCCAGCTCAGGCTCGGTCTGGAAGTTTTCCCTCCTACCAAAGAACTGTCTGTTAGAGCAGACTGTTTCCAACCTGGGTGAGAGCTTTGTGTTACTCCAGTGCCCCACCCTGGTCTAACCTGGAGCCAGCCGAGACCTGTCTACGGCTACTCCTCGGTCAGACAGTGTCCCGGACCACACCATTGGAGTCAGCTCTGCCAGTGCTGCGGCCAAAATACCCGAGGAGCGCAACTTGAGGAGGGAAGGTTTGCTTGGCTCACAGTTTAAGAGGGCCAGGCCACAGCTGGCCAACGCCAAGACGGGGGCAGAGAAAGAAGAGAGGAGACAGGAGACAGGAGAGGGGAGACAGAGGGGAGAGAGAGGGCCAGGCCACAGCTGGCCAACGCCAAGACAGCAACAACATGGGGGCAGGAATGCTGCTCGGCCCATGGCTTCTGGAAGGAGGGAGACAGAGAAGAGAAGAGACAGGAGAGAGGAGAGAAGAGAGAGAAGAAAGAAGAGAGAAGAAAGGAGAGAGGAGAAAGAGGGGAGAGGGGAGAGGAGAGAGGAGAGAGGAAAGGGGTGTGTGTGTGTGTGTGTGTGTGTGTGTGTGTGTGTGAGAGAGAGAGAGAGAGAGAGAGAGAGAGAGAGAGCGCGCGCGATGGACAGACATGGTTCTCAAGGCCATGCTTGCAGTGACCCAGCTCCTCCAGCCATGCCCGCCTCTGAACCTTGCTGCAGCACCACCGCACGAGCTTTTCTGGAGGGCATTCCAGGTCCAATCCACCGCGCGGTTCACTGTTCCATGGGCTCTGACAATCAGTGATGTAAATTATAAGAGTTCCAAAGTCTGGGAGGAGCCAGACTCAACAAAGCCAAACAAGCGTTTCGTTTTGAGTGTCTCATTTTGCTTTAGTTTTACCCTTTGCAGAGCCTTGAACGTGCTAAAATGAATTATGGATCACCAGGAAGAGACGGCACCCTTTCCCACATGTATTTGAAAAATGAAGTCTTTATTTGTAAAACACATGTGAACATCTTGGTGAGTTGGTGTCCTATGGAAGATGACAGGAGAACCCGCTCTTTGCGCATTCCTGTCTTGCTTCACAACCGCGTGGCGCCTAATTTGCTGCAACTGCACTTTGTAAACCATTAGCAAAATGATGACCCAGATGTATCAACTGGGTGGCTCCTCCTCTTCCTCCTCAACCTCCTCCACCTCTGTCCTTTTCTCTTCTTCTCTCTCTCCTTCCCTCCTCCCTTTCTTTACTGTATAGAAATATCTTGAATAAAAGAAACCTAGAAACATAAATGTGAATCTGGTAATGATTATTTTAATTGGCCTTTGATTTCACAGTGGGCGGAAGTAAGTTGGCCCTGATTAAAAAGATTTGTAATAAAATGAACACCTAATAAGTATTTGCTGATTTAATTCATGACACATGTGGATGTTGTGGATGTTGCATAGGACATGATGTGTACCTCAGGAGTGAGAACCTGTGCCTTTCTGCATGAAGCACCTCTGGTTACGTGCACCCAGGGCACCCAGAGCGCCATTGGCTTGGTCTTCTAGGTGAATAGCGCCCAACCCCTCCCTGCAGCACAATTCCAAGAGGCTGCAGCCCTGAGTTTAGGACAAATAAAGGTGACTTTTAAAACAATTTTATGCCTTTTTACCAATTTCTTTGGAGGAAGCAGATGAAAATTTAGATGTGTGTGTGTGTGTGTGTGTGTGTGTGTGTGTGTGTGTGTGTTACTGGGGATTGAACCAAAGGGTGCTCTACCTCTGAACTATACCTCAGCTCTCTCTCTCTTTTTTTTTTTTTTTTTAAAACAGGATCTTGCTAAATTGCTTGGAGCTGGCCTCAAACCTGTGATTCTCCTGTCTCAGCTTCCTAAGTACTGGGATTACAAGTGTGTGCCACTGTAGCCTGGAAAAAAATTAGGATTTTAACAGAGAATGCTTATCTTGGGACAGAGGCTAGAGGAAATGATCATCAGGTACGCAGAACACACATATTTCACCTTGCAGAGCCAGACGAGCATGAGCCCAGGAACTGGGTATAACTCAGCAGAACCAAGGAGCAGTCCACAGGTGGGTTGTGTGGCTCCATCCACCTTGCAATGCTGCCTGTGCTCAATTTCAAACACAGCCTTTCAGCTCATCAAGGGAGCCACGGCAGGCAGCAGGCTTGGTGCCATCTCCCCATGCCAGAGCCACCTGCACCCAGCATGGTGCAGAGGACTAGCCAGAGTTCGCTGGAGGCGCTCCTGGACACCCAGCGGAGCACCAGCAGAGCGCGCAGCCCGCCCCCAGCAAGGAGGGACTGCCTGGGGATGGAGGTGGACAGGAGACCCAGGCCAGCAGCAGGCTGGGGAGTTCTTAATCTCCCTGGGTCCCCAGGGCCTAGCAGACTTGTCTGGCCAATTCTGTTTTGCATAGATTGGTTCCAGCCCCAGCCTCACTAGGAAATCCCCTAGCGGTTCTGGCAAATGTCTTCTCTTGGAGCTTGCAGCACGACAGACCACTCTGAACTTCTGGCCTCAAGCAACGGCAAGCGGGAGTGTCTTTCACTGCTTTGGGGTCGAGTGGGCTCGGGTAGGCCCGGTCATTGGGTCCTCGTGCAAGGACAGACAGTGGCTGGGGCTGGAATTCTCTTGATGGCCTTTCCTCGGGGGTTGGCCTGGGAAGATGTCCACACCTGCGGGCTGGAACAACTCCTCCCCATCACATGTGGTCCCTCCCTGGGACTCTCCAGCTTGGCGGCTTCCGCAGAGCTGGCCTTCTCAAAGCTCGGCCTCCAGAGACGCTTGTCCCCGGGGAGAGGCAGGTGCATCAGTGGCCCCTTGTGACCAGCCTCACAGGCCACACGGTGTCTCTTCCACCACGTGACATTCATGGAGGCCATCAAAAGTGCCGCTCAGGCTCCAGAGAGAGCGCTACAGATCCCTCTTCTCGATGAAAAGCGTGCCAGAGAACCTTCAAACATGCTTAAAAACTTCCTCAGGCCTCAGTTTCTCTAAATGTTAAGTGGGGACAATGATCCCCGCTGTGATAGGTTTCTAGGGGGTGGGAGGGCTTGGGAGTCTAACTCAGATGACGTCACATGTGAAAGTGAAGGCGCTGTTCAATACTAATAGATGGACAATGAGAAATGTGGTCTGGGGTTATTAATTCTCCTCTACAAACCCTGCTTCAGAGGCTGAAAATCAGCACTGTCGTTGGTGTTCTTCTCTTTGATAAATGAATCGCCTGAATTGTAAAAACATACCCCTCCCCCACCAGAAGCAACAATAAAGCCATTTCGAATGAAAGAGAAACGGGACATGCAAATTTTTTTTTCCTCTGCCCTGAATTTGCCTTTGATCCAAACAAGGTTGCCGACCATTACTGTGCGTCTGGCTACGCCCGTCGCCAGATCTGAACATCTGGCAAGTGTTGCCGTGCAGGAGTGTTTATAAGTGAAAAGAACAAGCGTAAGCTGTCATTGGCCTAATTGTCACTAAAATCAATTGTCAGCTTTGCTTTGTATGAAGGAGGGAAACTTTGTTCTATACCCATTTCAGTTGTCATACTGATTAGAATGATTTACACTTATTTGTTAGTTAGAACTCTTGGTTGCAAATACTGAAACAATTAAAAACCAAGGTGAGCAGGCTTCCAGAGAGAAATGTGGGGTCCTCGAGGCAGTGGAGTGCCGGCCTGTGGCTAGACCTTGGGAGGGTCTGGGACTCGTTCCCTCATGTCTTCTCTCTCTCCCTCCCTCACTGTCTCTACCGCATTCCACTCTTGGTGCAGCTGTTTTTTTCTCCTTCTCAGCCGACACAACCTGCGAAGTGGCTGCTCCCCCACTTTTTCTATTTTGAGTCTTTCATTCACTATGCTTGCCCAGATGAAATTAGACTTCTTAGTTAGGGGTCCAACATCTTGGGAAAAGCCTGTACCTGGCCTTGCCTGGGGAGTGTGTACTCAGGGTTCAAGTGACCTGGTGCCAGCAGGCTGCAGCTCCTGGGGCCTAGACGGGGAGATTAGGAGGAGGGGGGGGGGATCTAAGGGACTGAAATGTAGAGACATTCCAGAGGTGGCTGTCACAACTTATACATTTTTCTGTTCCACTAGAGGAAAGGGCAAGACTGGATTTTGTTCATCTTTTTTTGTTTTTCTTTCCATTTTTACTGGTGCACTGCAATCCTACAAGATAATGTTTAGAGCTATGGTGACACACGTGCACGCAGCACTTGGTGAGCTTTCTCCCCTCCCTGCACAGCACTGAGATTGGCATCGATAACTGTGGATACGTACATCGTGTGAAGTATTTTCGTCCCCAATCTCCCTCCCCCTCCTGGTTTTTATTTATCTTTAGCCTCAATATCAAGTCTGCTGCTCAACCTAGAGTAAGTAGTAAATGTGTGCTGGGTGTATGAATAAACATTTTTACAGTCACATTTTTCGTTGCCAGTTTTTGTTTTGTTTTGCTTGTTTGTTTTTGTTTTTATTTGTGGTAGTGGGGATGGAACCTAAGGGCATTCTACCTCTGAGCTACACTCCCAAGTTTGTTTTATTTTTTGCTTTGAAGTAGAGTCTGGTTAAGTTGCTGAAATTGGCCTTGAACCTGTGATCCTCCGTTCTCAGCCTCCCAAGTACTGGGACTGCAGGCCTGCACCATTACACCCTGCTGTTTTTTTTTTTTTCCTTTTGTAGATTTGGTGCGGGGTGTGAAACCCCGGGTCCAGGGCATGTCTGGCAAGTGCTCCACCACTGAGCTAGGTCCCCAGTCCTTCCAGCCACATTTCTTTTCTTTTCTTTTTGGTACTGGGCGTTGAACCCAGAGCATTCCACCTCTGGGCCACACTTCCAGTCCCTTTAAAATTTTTTACTTTGACATAGGGTCTTGCTAAGTTGCTAAGGCTTGCCTCAAACCTGTGCTCCTTCTGTCTCAGCCTCCCGATTACTGAGATTACAGGCGTGCACCAACATGCCTGGCACAGCCATGCTTCTTAAATAGCAAAGCCACCTACAGTTCTGGTTCAGACTTCGAGAATCTTGTCATAAATTAACATACTAATTGGTATCACCTCTTTTAAATCTATTTTGATCATTTGAAATGTAACCAAAGTGTATATGCAGATGTTTGAAAACAAGTTTCTCCCATATGATTTCTTTTCTTTAACGAGTTATCATAAAATGCATTTTAGGTGGGAATGGAAAGGGAAAAGGGAAGGCATACTGATCAAGGAAAGTTCCTGGACATAGAGTTTAGGCATATAGATAGTATTGCATTAATCAGTTTTAATCTAAATAATTGGATATCAACAATGGATATCTTAGTGTCTGTGGACCAGAGACACACTAGGGCTCTAGAAAAAAAAATCTGTTCATTTGAAATGAAAGAGAAAATAATTTGGGGCAGATTGCTAGAAGAAGACCGAAGGTCGGAGGAAAATACACAGTGGAAATTGAGCAATCAGAGCAATCCCCTCTCGCAGGGAATCGAAATTCTATGCAGCTTCATTTCAATCAATCACAGTTTTTTTGAGCTGGATGCGCCTTACGGAAAGATATTCTCCATCTCGTCACCGTTGCATTGAGTGACTTGCCCAAAGTCCCACACTGACCTGGGTGGTCGAGCGACCAAAATGTCCAAGTAGAGGTGCGCACACTTCCGAGGAAAAGTGGCCACTCCTTTCTTTGCCCCGTGGCCTGTCATTTGTACCTGTCATTCACTGCCAATGTAGTTTAATCTTATGCAATAAATGCCGTGGCTTGTGCCGTAGCCTCGGCCCGCCCAGGGCTTACCTTGACAGGCACAACCACAGCACCATGCTAAGTCTCTTTGCCACCGGCTACTTTTTTTTTTTTTTCTTTTTCCAGGAAGGCTCTGAGCCAGGAGACCTGACGCGCACTGCTGATGTCTAGTTCTGTGCACCTTCCAGCTACCTTTTCCAGTGCAGCTATAGAAATACCTTCCCGCTCAGGTTTATTTTCCACGTCGGTGGTTCCCAGCTACGGTGGTCTCACAACATGCTGGGAGGCTGCAGTGGCTGTCAGCGGCAACAAAAGTCATTTGTTGCTAGCAATAGATTTCCAAAGTCTGCAAAGGGCTTACTTTTAAATATACGAATTAAAGAGAGTGCAAGTTAATCCCCATGCAATGCTACACTCCGTCACACTGAATATACTCGTGAAAGTCTGTGACTGCACGATGGGCTCTCACGGCCTTAATTTTCGAGGAAGTAATTTTGAGCTCTTAAGGCAAACCCAGGTCAGAGTGTTTGTCTTTTGTGAATCTTCCACCTGTCCAGAGAGTGTGGTGTTAAGAGTTAGGCAGAGTGGCCCATCCAGGTCCAACCCTCACGAGCTGTGTGAACCTGAGCAAGTTAGTCAGCCTCTGTGTTCTTTTTCTTATACATTAGGAATAATGAAAGCATGCACCTTATAGGTTGTATTGGGAATTAAGCAAGTTAACGTGTGTAGGAGACTTGATGCAGTGTCTGGGCCTTATACAGGCTAGTTTTTAGGAGGTACGATTACTTGCTACGGAGAGACATTCCACTTTTTGGAGTATTTTCCCTGCTATCTTATCAGTTTTCTTATCTTTGGGCATAAAGAACACTGTATTATTACCAAGTTAATCACAACTGTATGCAAATAAGTGGACCGCCCAAGCCTGGATTTCTTTTGTTTTCATGATACTTAAAAATTCCTTGGAAGCCGGCATGGTGGCGCACGCTTGTAATCCCAGCATTCGGGAGGCTGAGACCGGAGGATCCGGGTTCACGGCCAGCCTCAGCTACCTAGTGAGGCCCTCCGAAACTTAGCGAGACTCGGTTTCAAAGTAAAGAATAAAAAATAGGGCTGGGGGTATGGCTCGGAGGTAGAATGCCCCTGAGTTCAATCAGTACCGCAAAAAAAAAAAAAAAATTCCTTGGCCCTCTTTCTTGTCCTGCTCCTAAAATGGCTTGTGCTCAGGTAACTCCGGGGAAAATGGGATTTGGTATGAGGACCTTTTCTCCAAAATATTTCACGACTCTCTTCGCTGGCTCTAAGTCCTGCACCTTGCTTCATTTCTCCCTCCTACGCCCTGCATTTCCAGGCTCTCTCTAGTATCGGCCAGTCCAGGAAGAGAAGAGGAGGGGGGCTCCTGCTCCTGCTCCTGAGCCTTAGCTAAGCCGGGGCTGGCAGAGGGAGGGGCCGAGGTCTGCCAGGGGAATGCAGGCATTTCAGGATAAAGTTTCAAGCTATTTTCCAGCCAATACCACACGCATGCTGTGCTGTGGGTTAAATTTCCATTCCTGACCTGACTTAAGTAGTGGAGAGACTACACAAGATGGCAGAAATGAGGGCCAGTGCCAGGGACAGAGTCCTGCCTTTGATAAGTGAAGCACTCTTCCAAGTTGGGACTGTGACCTGCTCTCCTCATGCCGTGACTCGGATATGTTATGATCCTGCAGGAAGCTGGGCCTCAGTTGGCAAAGTAGAGAAGTGCTGTGACCTTGAACAGCTGAGGTCTAATGAGAAGTCAGAGTCATTCGGGGTGTCGCCCTTGGGGAGAATGGATGTAATTCTCCTTACGTAGATTGTGGTCGGTTCCTGCGAGAGTGAGTGGTTTTAAGAGGCGCAAGCCTGGTCTCTGAAGGTCTCGTCTATCCTTTGACTGCTCTCTCCCTCCTGCACAGGCTCCTTCCTACCTTGCTGCCACACCCTACATTGTAATGGAGTCAGAAGTCCCTCACCAGAGGCCTGACAGATGGTGCTACCAGATCTTGGACTCCCAGTCTCCCAAACTGTGGGCTAAATAAACCTCTTTTCTTTGCAAAGTATCCAGCCTCAGGCTTTTTATTAAAGCAACAGAAAAAGAACTAAACACTTTGCTACCTATTTATTTTTCCTTTAACTATATAGACCCTGTTTAAAGATAAATTAATATATGTTTAAAATCTATCATATGATAAGGAATAAGAATAGAGGTTATTTATTCTTTTCCTAAAGCTGCAGGCCCCAGCTTCCCTATTTGGCAGAATTACCTGGGGAACTTCTAAAAGGTATAGGTGTCTTCCCTGGCTGAAGTAAGAATCAGGCATTATAATTTCTTTTTCTTTCTTTTTGGGACTGAATATTGAACCCAGGAGCATTCTACCTCTGAATTAAACCCCCCCAGCCATTTTTGTTTTTTATTTTGAAACAGGGTCCCACTAATTTGCTGAGGCTGCTCTCAGACCTGAGATCCTCCCATTTCATTCTTCCAAGTAATGGGATTACAGATGCGTACCAAAATGCTTGACTCACATTAGAATTTCTTAAGCCCTTCCAAAGTAATTTTAATGTTGCCAGAGCTTCAGGGCTGAGACCTGGCATGACTGTATCCATTGAACAGTTGTGGGTCTCCTCATTTTCCTCCTTTTTCAGGTTCTAAGAAAAGAGTCAGGTGACCCCAAAGATTCCTGCAGCTCTGAAATATTATAACTACAGGTCTCCAAATATGTCTGTGTAGCCTCTTAAAAGTTTCACAAATAGTACATGTTGTATTGTTACCTAGGTGGGTTTCTTGGCAGTATTTTAAAGATCTGTTTCCAAGATCCATCCTAAATGACTAAAGAAGAGTTATATGGACATCCGACAGTTTTTATTCCAAAATATGACCAAAAAAATGCATGAAAGGTAAAACTTTGTGAAAATGTACTCCTATTGTTTTTGCATGATTTCTATAGAAAAATGTGTTTGCTTCTCCTGAATGTGTCTCTCACAAGTGTATGGATTGTTCAGTATTAATAATTGAGAAATTATTTCTTGACTCAAAAAATGCAAAACAGAAGTAAAAAAAAACAAATCTAACTTAGTAGGGAGTATGAGCCCCCAACACTCAGAACTGACCTCTTTGGAGCAAATGAGGTTAAACAGTCTTCAAGACCAGCACTCTGCAAGCTGGATCAGAAACCAGATGCATGGCAATCCCTGGCTAGAAATGCAGATTAAAGCTCTACCCCATGCTCCTCTCTCTTTAAGGATGGGGCTGGCAATCTGCGTTATAAGCAAACTCGCTCCTAAGGACTTTGCTTGGTTTCATTTTTTTCAGCAGATATTCCATCTTTAAAATAAAACTCTACTGAAATCCCATTAAATAAAGGAGTGAAAGTGGAGGTCCTGTAGTTGAAGCGAAGCAGTGCTAAGACAGCCCTGGGGCAGCTGGCTCCTAACTTACCCCCTTTCCCTTCTCCATCCACCTTCTTGCCATTCTCTGGGCTGCCTTTAGGAAGGTCCTTACTCTTTCTCCCCCAAAACATCTTATTCTCTCAATGGCTTCTGGAATGCATGTGTTTATCAAAATAGTCACCAAAGAAAAGAAATCGGGAACACACAAGGATGCAATAAGGCGACTAACACTTCAAATATTTGCATCTGCTGAGTGTAGTGGTGCATACCTGTAATCCCAGCATTTGGGAGGCTGAGACAGGAGGACCACAGTTTCAAGGCCAGCCTCAGCAACTAGCAGGGCCCTCAACAACCTAGTGAAACCCTATTTCAAAATAAAAAAGTAAAATAGGTCTGGGAGCGTAGCTCAGAGGTAGAATGCCTCTGGGTTTGATGAGATAGAATAGAAGCAATAAAAATTTAGGCAGAAAGGAGACAGATTGGGAAGGAAAGAAAAAATATAGTTTTAAAATCTGGAAAGTTCATAATCTCTAACTCTACTCGACAGGGTGCGTCAGGTCTTGGCAGAAGCCTCCATGAGCCCACACCCGTAATCTCAATGGCCCTCTCCCCACCTGAGATTCCAGAAACGCTCAGTAAGCAAAGGATCCATGAGGACAATGTCAGACCTCAGCCAGTCACCACCAATCACTGCTACGAAACCTGAGGAAGAGGAGGTCCAGACCTCCGCCGTGCCCACCCCTTCTTGGGGGTTCTATAAAAGAACTGCAAAGGCTGCAAAGACCCTCTTGGCCCGGAGGCTCTCCCCTCCCCTGCCTTCTCCCTCAAGTCCCTCACTTTCTTAAATAAAACTCCTGCCTTTGTCCTTGATTGGCGCGTGTTGAAATCCTTTTCACCATGAAGGCCAAGGACCCACAAGAGGTATCGTGCTGACCCACAACAGGTTCAAACCTCAGTAACACACACAAAGACACACACACACACACACACACACACACACACACACACACTTGCATTTAGCTCACCAAATAATAAAGTTGAGTTTCCCAATGTCTCCATCTCACTGTGCGTCCCCTCTGGCTGGAGCGGGTTTCAACAACGCCCCAGCATCCCTCGGTTGTGCAGGATTTGCTACCGAGGGCTGCTATCTTGTTTTACATAGTCCTCTGTCTCAAGTATGTCACATCAGAATTCCCACGCTACTTTAATTACTGTAAAGAATGTAATATTGCTGATTAAACCTTTGCAGCAATAGTGAAGGAATTGTTTGTGTACCATAGGCGGCTCTTAAAGCCCTGCATTTATTTCATAAAAGAAGTAAAAAAATGGTGAAAAGCTGAGTCTCTGTGTGGTTTTCAGTGCTGTGATGAGTGGCCCAAGCAAACTACATTCGTCAGTGTCAGCAGGTGAGGGAAACTATTCTACATCTAAAGAATATTGACTTAAGAATTTATAGCTTCTTGCTTGCTCTGGCGGAAGACTGCCTTTCTTAAGGGAACTGAAGACAGGGCCCCCATGGCCCTTGAGCATCTCAGCTATGTGCACCTTTGCTTGCTTTGCTTAACGCGGAGGACGGCCTCAAGGAGGTCGAAGACAGCAACCTCTGCCGCTCTTGCCAAACTGCCAGATCACAAGTTATCTCCGAAAGCATTCCTAACCCTTTGCTCTACTCCTCAGCCAGAGACGACGATTTTAAGACCCTGCCCTAGTTCTGTAAACCCGTAATAAAAAGAAGAGCTAAGCTTTGCTCGTGGAGTGCGGACCTCTTGCCTTCTCTCCTGTCACCTCTTCGAGACCAGGAATAAAGTCAAGAGCATTTATTTCATCACGTCATCCCGTGCCCTGCCTTGAGCGTCCACAAGACCGCTTTAGACCCGAGTGTGACTAGTCTCTGACCACACAAGGCAAGACACAGCATTTGGACCAATCGCAGGTGGAATCGTTGTGCCATCTGTCCTGGGGACCCGGAGGCACCACTTTACTCTCTGACTGTCACACTTTGAGCAAGTGAGCGTGGAGAAAGGCTGAGTCAAGGAGCGCACGGGACCTAAAGCGGCACTAACACCAGTGTACACAACTCTGGTCAGCCCCACACAGAGATGGAAAGCCCCCAACATGCCAAGTGAAGGGGCGCCGATGGATGGGACTCTGGCTGTGTGCTCAGTTAGTTAATGCTGCTTCTTCCTCCTTTGTCCTTTATGCCCAACAAACCGCCATTTTGGGCAAGTCAGAAAGTGACAGGATAAACCAGTAACAGGATAAACCCGTTTCCTCTGCCCCTTGGCAATGCCTGGAGACTGCAGAGTCCCTGCAACGCGTTCCTCCCGGAGCTGCTGGGCCCCGAGTCTGGTCAACACTGCTCCAGGCTAGTGCAGACTCTGTCGCACTTTGTACTTCAGCTTTTGTTGAGCTGGACTCCTCAACACAACCTCCACTGTCCAGACACAAAAATCAGAGGCTGAAACCCATGTTCTCTGAGAAGACTCAAACATACCCCCTGCTTGCTGCTCCCTAATCTGCTGCCTGCCGTGCAGTTGATGGTATAACAAGGTGGAGCTTCTTGGCAGGAAACAGTAAGGCGTTCCCTCACTCTGGCTTTGCTGAGCATTGTATACCTCAGGTCATCTTGAGATGCCAGAGTCATCTGCTGCTGTTCCCTTGTGTTTGGTTTCTGGAGAACAAAACAAGATTCCTGGCATGACCTTAGGGGAATTAATACCTGCTTTGTAGGTAAAACAATGGAATCTTCTAAGTGTGTGTGTGTGTGTGTGTGTGTGTGTGTGTGTGTGTGTGAGAGAGAGAGAGAGAGAGAGAGAGAGAGAGAGAGAGAGAGAGAAAGAGACTAGGGATCGAATCTCTGAGCTACACTGCAAGTCCTTTTGTTGTGTTGTTTGTTTTTGAAACAGTCTCCCTAGGTTGCTGAGAGTCTCACTGCATTGCTGAGGCTGTCCTCAAACTTGCAGTTCTCCTATCTCAGCCTCCCAAGTACTAGTATTATAGGCATGCACCACTGCACCCTGCAAATCTCCTAAATCTTTTGTTTTTTAAGTATATCTGTGAGATTATTCTAAAATAAATACAGCTTTGGCTGGGTGGGTGTAATCCCGTACTTGGAAGGCTGAGACAGGAGGGTTGCAGGTTTGAGGTCAGGCTCAGCGACTCAGCAAGACATTGTTTTAAAACAAAAAATAGCCGGGCGTGGTGGCGCACGTTTGTAATCCCAGCATTTGGGAGGCTGAGACCGGAGGATCCGGGTTCGAGGTCAGCCTCAGCTACCTAGTGAGGCACTCCGCAACTTACTGAGACTCGGTTTCAAAATAAAGAATAAAAAATAGGGCTGGGGGTGTAGCTCGGAGGTAGAATGCCCCTGAGTTCAATCCCCAGACCCGCAAAAAAAAAAAATAAAAATAAAAATAAAAAAATAAAACAAAAAATAAAAATTAAAGGGATTAGGAGTATAGCTCAGAGGTAGAATGCCCCTGGGTTCAATCCTCAGTACCATAAAATAAAATAAAATAAAATAAGCTAGGTGTGGTGGCACACGCTTGTAATGCCAGTACTTCGGAGGCTGAGACCAGAGGATCCGAGTTTGAGGCCAGCCTCAGCTACCTAGTGAGGCACTCCACAACTTAGTGAGACTCTGTTTCAAAATAAAGAATAAAAAATAGGGCTGGGGGTGTAGCTTGGAGGTAGACTGCCCCTGGGTTCAATCCCCAGTACTGCAAATAAATAAATAAATAAATAAATAAATAAATAAATAAATAAATAAAGTATAGTTTTGAAACATATAGTAAATACTTTGAAAGGCTGGACTTAAATCACTCCATCTCCCAGTCATTAAAAATCTGTACCAGTGTTCAAACAATATTTTATTCATTTATTTATTCAACAAACACATACTATAATTGTGTTAAATCAGCTTTTCGTTATTATAAAAATACCCAAGATCATCAAGTGATAAGGAGAAAAGGTTTATTTTGGTCCGCCGTTTTGAAGGTTTCAGTCGGTGATCAGTTGGTCCTGGTGGTTTTAGGCTGGGATGGCTCATCGAGGCAGAAGCATTCGCCTCATGACCAGGAGTGACTTGCACATTAGAAACAGCTCTCTGGAACATGCTGGGCAGAAAGAAAAGTGCAAAGAGACCAGGAAGGTACTGCTGCCGGAGGCCATGAGGGTGGATTGCAAAATGAGGATGGAAAGAAAAGAGACGTGTATGGGCGGGAATCACCAGGATTCTGCAATGGATCAGGTGTGGGACACAGAGAGCAGGAACAAGGGTAAAGGAAGAAGGGATGTTCCTGTCATTTGCTGAGATAAGGAGACTGGAGAGGAAGCGGGTTTGGATTTGTGTGTTGGGGAGCCAAGAGGAAATCCCAGGGAAGCATCACTAGAGAGTTGATTATTCGGGTCTGGGGCTCCGGGAGGAGGGCTGGGGGCTTAGGTTTGGAAATGTCCAGCAAAACCACACCTCTGACAGTGCCTGGGAATCTGTCTGCAGTAAAAAGAGAAGAGCTTGGTCCTGAACCCTGGAGGGCAACACCATTTGTGAACACAAGGTGCCTTCAAGGGAAGCTAGCAAAGGAATCACAAACCCCAGGAGTGTGGGGGTCAGAGGGACCACAGGGTGTGAGCGGCCAGATGACAAGGTAGACAGAGACCAGTGTGTGCTGGGATCCCAGGAACATGGAGGTCGTTAGCGATCTGGAGACGAGCAGTTTCTGTGGAGCGTCAGATGAAGATGCCAGAACTCTATGGGCTTGGGGATGACTTGAAAATGCAGCAGAGACAGCAGGTACAGGAAGGCTGTCAAGATGTCCATGAGTGAAGGCGGGAGAGGGAGAAGGTGGCTGCTTTGGGGAGATGTTGGTTTGGGGAGGGCCCTAACTAAGGTCCGTGTCATTTGGGTATGCGCAAGAATGTCGAAGTCAGCAGGAAGAGTAGAGGGATGACTCGCTGCTGTTTGGCAGATCGGCTGTGTGCAGAGGGGTTCCTCTCTGTGACCACGGGAAGGAGAATCTCCGGTGAACACGTGGGAAGGTCTGCCGCTCTTCCTGATGGTGTCCAGCTCCTCGATGGAGCAGGAGGAAAGATCCTCTCCTGGCATTGGCAGAGTTGGTGACAGGGTGGCCAGGTTTGCGAGACCAGCGGGCATCTGCTCTATCTGCTCTGGAGAACCAGACCAGGGGAATAGAGAACAGGCAGCTGTTGGCTTCGGGTCGCTGGCGGAAACTAAGAATCCATGGGGTTCCCACCTTCTAAGCTGTGAGGTTTCTGCAGCACTCCTCAGCAGCCTAGCCCTGAGGTGAGGCAATGCCATTGTGCCGCATGTATGTGAGATGGACGGCCAGGCAGGCGAGGCCGGCAGCGCCCTGCCCTGGAGGACAGAGCTGCAGGGATGCGCCCCGCCATGGGGATGGAATAACAAACGGACTCGACTCGGAGGCACTGGAGCCCGGGATGTCTGCATTTTAAAAGACAGAAGCAGCCACGCGTGGTGGCGCAGGCTTGTAATCCCAGCATTCAGGAGGCTGAGACCGGAGGATCCGGGTTCTCGGCCAGCCTCAGCTACCTAGTGAGGCACTCTGCAACTTAGTGAGACTCGGTTTCAAAATAAAGAATAAAAAATAGGGCTGGGGGTGTAGCTCGGAGGTAGAACGCCCCCGAGTTCAATCCCCAGTACCGCAAAAAAAAAAAAAAAAAAAAAAAAAGACAGAGGCAATGCTAGATTAGGTGACGGCAAGGTGCAGGGTGAGGCCCGGGAAGTAGGTGGATGCCAGGGGTTAGGAGCACAGCAATGTGGGCATGAGGGTGTCGAGGGAGGGCTGACTGCCCTGTGTTGAAAGGGAAGGAACTGGGAGAATTGGAGGTAGGGGGAGAAGTGGGGGAGGGGGCTGATGGACATCGTGTGTGTGTGTGTGTGTGTGTGTGTGTGTGTGTGTGTGTGGTACTTGGGGTTGAACCCAGGGGTATTCTACCACTGAGCTGCGCTCCCAGTCTTTTCTGATTTTTTTTTTTTTTGAAATATGGTCTCACTAAGTTACCACATGCCGGCATGAAATCTACAATCCTCTTGTCTCAGCCTCCCAACTACTGGTATTACAGATGTGCACCACCACGCTTGACTTGATGAACATTGGTTAAGGGCACCAGGTGCACAGTGGCTATGAGAAGGAGTTCAGAGGAACTTGCCGGGAGGCAGACATGAGCTCTGGGACAGGAGGGGGGGGGGGAGTGCGGGAGAAGGAGCCCGTCACACAGGGTCCTCTGGGAATGGTGAGGAGGCAGACGCCACAGAGAAGAGGCCAGTGCGTCAGACACAGATCGGAGACCTCAGCACCAGGAAGGGTTGGGCAGAGGGAATCGCTTAGGGGTGAGAGGATAAACTGTGCTTACCCGAGGACTGTGGATGGGAGATGTACTGTTAAGACATCTGAGTATATCACCCCCAAATCTCTCTGTGTCTGGGGGCAGATGAGAGAAAGCGCTGGACTTCTAAAAAGGGGTCATCAGACACACTGCAAGTCCCTGCGCGCAGCAAGGTGGATTCTGGGCTCCCAGCATTCCTAAAGCCTCTCTCAGGTTGAGCGGAGCTCAGCACCCTTGGGTGAGAAGTCACTCTCATCTAGACACAGCGGGGAGCTCTGGATGCCAGGGCCTGGGCCCAGGCCATGGGGCAGGGCATTCTACCAGCTTATGTTAACTCTTTAGTCCATTCCTTTATTCCTCAACCTTACATTAGCTGTCTTGTCCCTCCCTCATTCCAAAAGGGATTTAAGATACTCATGTTATCAGTACTATGTATCAGATACCAAGAGTTTCGGAAATATAGCATTCTCTGTCTATCATGCCTTTTCCACATTCTTCTCTGCTCAAACAAAATCTATCCTTTCATAGTCTAGACCAGATTTCATGTCTTCCCCGAGCGCTCCTTGACCATGCCGGCCATCAGGTCTTCTCGGGAATTCTTTTAGGGCTTATGCTCCAAATCACATATTTTCCCTCCTAACTATATTTTGTTCTAGCGTATCCTGCCTTTTCAGTGAAACTGTAAGCCCTCTGGGGATGGAGGCTTAGTATGTGAATTTGAATGTCTCCAATGTCTCCCAGGGCACTAAGGACATGGCAAGCCCTCGGTAACAGGAACTACTTCAGCAGACATGCCCCCTCTGTCTGCAACAGTGGTTTTTTTTTTTTTGTGGTACTGGGGATTGAACTCAGGAGCATTCTACCTGCAAGCTATACTCCCAGCCCTATTTTTTATTCTTTATTTTGAAACAGGGTCTCACTAAGCTGTGGAGTGCCTCACTAGGTAGCTGAGGCTGGCCATGAACCCGGATCCTCCTGTCTCAGCCTCCCAAATGCTGGGATTACAAGCGTGCGCCACCACGCCTGACTCTGCAACAGTGGTTCTTGAAGATGGGCAATCACTAGGACTAATAATGAACCCTCTGAGTTTCTCAGGAACATTCACTGAAGCATGAACAGTTTAAATTACAAGGTCAGCTACAAGAAACACCGAAGATAAAATCTGAGGAGCAATAAGGTAGTAATTTACATTTGTTCTCAGGAGACTGAAGGAATACATTATAACAAACACATTGATAAGTTAGTGTTGGAGCCTTGCTCAAAGTTGAATGTTACATAGATATACTTTGTTGCACCCATTTAAGGTTTCTACGCAGTATTCTGGGATCATGCCAGTTCTTCCCTTAGTAAAAGCAACTGCTGAGACAGACAACTGCCAGAATATAGAATTTAGTCCTAGCACACTTCCCCAAAACAGATATCAAGACCTAGTTCAAGTGAAATAGGAGACAAATGCCACAGATTTCCCATTTGTCTGCAAATCTATGGGTAGGAGAGCAGGTGGGCGGAAAAGAGGAGCTGTCGGAAGCTCCAAATGGGCTCTAAGAATGTCAGCATGGAGAAAGAAGAAAAAAGAAAGGAAGGAAGGAAGGAAGGGAGGGAGGGAGGGGGGAAGGGAGCCTGCTTTCCTGAATAGTCTTCCCTTGATTAGATTGACTTTTTATTGCCTGTGTGATGTTTCCACAGTTCTAATACTTAAATATGGCTAAGCTTTACATTTCTTCCTTATGATTTTATGCTTTTCATTTTCATTTTATTTCATCTTCCTAATTGCCTCCATTTCCATCCCCAAAGTTAAAACAATTTTTAAAAAACAATGATAAGCTTTAATTTCAGTGCTCAAAGTTAAGCTTATTGTCAGCAAGAAAAGGACTGAGTATGTGCCCCCAGGACCAGACCAAAGATTCTTCTTGGACGGTTGCTCTTCAGCTCCCTGTCTTTGGCAATACGTTAGGAATTATCTCTCTTGCATATTTGGAATTGTGGAAGGAAAAGCATATTAAAGATGGTAATTATAATCTTAATTTAATTTGTAAAAACTGTTTTGTGATACATTTAAAAAAAAAATTCAGCTTTCAGTTTTGTCAAAGTTTTGTTTGTGCTTTTTGAGCACCCACCACTAAGTGGCAGGCACAGGCCTACTGTACAGATGTGCACGAGCTGCATTGCCTGCTCTTTTGGAGCTCATAAAGAGAAAACAGCATCGGCTAAATCCCGTGCCAGGACTCGTTTACTCTCTACCCTTCCGGCATGAAGCACCCTCCCCGGGGAGTGGTGGTGGGGGCGAGAAGGTTCCTATTACTTTGTCTAGGCTTGATGTTTCATGAAATGGGCAGTATCTTGTAAAGCATCTGTGGGAAGCCGAGAACCATTTGGGGGGGGGGTATTGATGGCTCAGCGAGAGAAAGGGGGGGCAGGGGGAGGCAGCGAGCTTGCAGTTCAGGGAGTGAAGGACTGGTTCCTGGATCACAGGGCAGGGCTGTCCTTGGTCACCTGCCCTGTTCTTCTCTCATTCCTGGCTCATGGCCCACCCTGGATGGCCAGCTTAGGTTCTGGGAGGAGAGACCACTTGCTATTCTCCTTGCAGACCATCTGCTTTGAACACTCAGGGAGCAATTACTTCCATTCAATTGCCTTGAACATTCACGGAGCAATAACTCTGACTGATGCAGTTGTTAAATACTTTACATCCACTGTCTTACTTAACTTTTACAAACTTGTGAGGCAGATACCCCACTTTAGGGACGAGCAAACTGAGATTCAGTAAATTTTGAGTGCTCTGGCCATAGGTACATGATTGGAATAGGTCAGGGCAAGGAGAACCTGGGCCTAGTGCGACCTTTTTATTTTTTTTTATTTTATTTATTTATTTTTTTAAGTGGGAAGGAAATTTAATAATAAGCCTAAAATGCAAGTTGGGCAATGATAATATTTTCTAAATTTCCACAATTTACAAACACACCATTCATTTACTTTAAAAATAATTAATGCAAGATTAAAAGATTTGATAGATTAAATATTTTATATTATGTCCCTAAGTATCCAAATGTATTCAGATGTATTGGTAACTTTTTAATATTGATAATAATGAGAAACAAACTGTATTTGTGAAGGTTTTTCATTACCTTCTTATTTTTATCTCATCACCACATATTTTAATCACTTTTTCTAAATGAGTGCGACCTTTTTAGAAACAAAACAAAACCCAGTACCCCAAACTGCCCCCTCTGGCATTTTCCACATGGTTGCCAAGCCAAGAAGGGGACTAATAAAAACCCACAGTGTGTGTCTTAAGCATGAGTGTTCCTCTTTCAGTTCAACTGAGGGGCAACTGAAGATGAAGAAGAAAAATCCTGTATGGTTAGAATTCAAGACCTGGGAGAAGAAAGCTAGAGGTAAGTGACTTTTTGGGGGTGTGTGGTTGTTTTTTTTTTTTTTTTTTTTTTTTAATGCTGGGGATTGAACCCAGAGGCATCCTACCTCCAAGTTACATCCCCAAGCCTTTTATATTTTTTATTTTGAGACTGCTAGGCTGTGGAGGCTGGCCTCAAACCTGTGACTCTCTTGTCTCAGCCTCTCAGTACTACGGTTACAAGCATGTGCCACCATGCCCAGCTATGACTTTCAAGCTTATTGCAGGACACGGTGTTACATGATCCTTACTTATGCAATCTCCTGCATTCATTTAATAATTTATTAAAAAAACCTTCTCCAGGAAAATGGTGCCAGCTAGGGAGAAACAGTCCCGAAATCCACCATATATAGGAGACAAGCAACCGAAGCCATAGTTCAAATGTTAAACCTTTTTTTTAATGCGTCTTTCTAATCATAAAAAAGTTATGTTATTATCTTTAAGACACATAATTCTTTTTTTTTTTTTTAACCTGGTGAGCAGTAAATTCAGCATTAATCCCAGAGGTAATATTGGATCCACCTGACACATGGTTGCAGAATCCAGGACTTCTGCATCTCACTTTCAATTTTTTTAAAAAATTAGTGTCTAAAAATAGTTGCTCCCTGCTCCAAGATAACTACACATCCAAATCCACAAAACATACAAAGTGTGAATTATTAACTAGCATAATCTTCCCTTTTACAAAATAATCCATTGTTGGTTTAAAAGATGCAACGGTGGATGAATGCTGGTATTAATCAAGAAACCATTAGGCAAAGACAGACGGGGAACCTAACAGCCACGTGGAGTCCCTGGTCCAACAACGAAGATGAGCGGAGCCATGTGCCTTGATTCACGACACTGAGGCTTCAAGACAACGTTTTGGGACAAGCTCACAGGGCACAGCAAGGGAAAGAACCTCTTGCAATCCACGACTCCGGGCCTTTGTGCAAACGATGCTGGGTGGACGGACGCAAGGAAGGTCAGTTGGGATCTGGCCGGTTTCCTCAGTTTCCCTGTACTTCATTTACTTGCGCAGTCTGCTGCTGTGAGAAAGCCAACCTTGTCTTGCGGGATGGCACAGGCATGCAATCCCGGGTACTCGGGAGGTTGAGGCAGGAGGGAGGCTGAAGCAGGAAAGATCCCAAATTTGAGGCCAGCCTTGCAATTCAAACAGATCCTGTCTCAAAACTAAAAAAGGGCTGGGGATGCAGCTCAGTGGTAAAGCGGCCCCGGGGTACAATCCCCAGTACCGCCACAAACAACAAACTCAAGCAAAACCCAAACTGTTGGAGTTAAAGTCCCCCATTTTATCTGCACCTAGTCTTCTTGCTTTCTTGTGAAACTAACGGAATGTAATCTTTTCCTGTTCGGGCAGGCCGTGGTTCCATTTTGTGACTTCAGCTTGGGCGCCTATCCTGGTTTTTAGTTTACACTCGTCTGAACCCTTATCAGCTCCTCGGGAGATACAGTGCACGGTCGCACCCAGGAACTAGGCACACTTTGCGGACTAAGCAGGGCCCTGGCTGGTCCTCCGCCCAGCGCACGGGCCCGGGGCTCCAGGGCGCGCGCACAGCGCCCCCCCGTGGCCGCCCCCTGCGGACTCTGCGCGGCCCCCCCAGCCCCGTCCGCTCCAAAACTTCGGCCGCGACTCCGCCCGGGGCGGGCTCTTCCTCGGGCCTCGCCGCCAAGGAGCCGGGCTGGCGGCCGCTTTCGCCCGGCCGTCCGCATCCCCGCCGCGGCCGCCAACGCCCCGCTCTGGCCCTCGGAGGGAGGACTGGGGTCGCCGGGCGGCCGCGGGGTCGGGCCGCGCCCGCGCCGGAAGTCCGCGCGTGCGCGCTGGCGGGCTGGGGCGCGCGTCCGGCGCGGAGGGGCGGGGCGGGGCGCGCCGCTCGCATGTTGGCCCCGCCCCTGGCCCCGCCCCCCGCGTTCCGCGCCGCTCGCATGTTGGCCCCGCCCACTGGCGTTCCGCGCCGCTCGCAGGGTGGCCCCGCCCCGGCCCCGCCCCCGGCGTTCCACGGTCGCCGTGACAACCGGAGCGGCGGCAACGGCGGCGGGCGTGCGAGTCCGGCGCCGCCTCCCGGCCGCACCGCCGAGCAGGCAGCCGCCGCCCGGCCTCCCGCTCTCCCCGCCCCCGGCCCGCCCTCCGCCCGCCCGCCCGCCGGAGTGTGCGGCGCCGGCCGCCCCGCCAGCCCGCCAGCCCGCCAGCCCGCCAGCCCGCCGAGCCGGCCGCCGTCCGGGCGCGCGCAGCGAGCGGGCGCGACTATGCCAAGATGGTCCTGCAGGCGCGGAGCAAGCAGCGGGAGGCGGCCCCCAAGCCAACCCAGCCGGCCCGCGCCCCGCACGCCGGCGAGCCCGGGCCCGAGCGCAAGGGCGCCGCGGCCAGGAGGGCGCCGGGGGCGGGGGCCGGCCTCGGGGGGCGCCTGGCGGCCGGGCTGCGCGGGGCGCTGGGCCTGCGGCGCGCGGGGCGCGGCCGGACCTGGACCACGCTCCTGCTAGGTGAGCTGGGGCGGGCGGGGGGCGCGGAACTTCGGAGGCGCGGCCCCCCTCCCTCCATCCCTCCCTCCCTCCCTCCCGGCTCGCGCTGCCGCCGTCCCCGCCACTTTGCAGCCCTCTCCGACTTTTTTCCTGGGACGTTCCTAGCTCCTCCTCCCCGGGCTCGGCTCTGCTCGCGCTGTGCAGTCCACTGTTGTCTGTCTCGGCTTAAAAAAAAAAAAAAAATGGCTTCGCGATCAACAGCTGCCCGGCCGGGCCCCGCAAGGACAGGTCCGCACTACCGGGCTCGGGCGCTGCTGCTGGGCGCGACCGTCTGTCCGCCTCCCCGTTATCTGGGCCCCGGACCGCCAGCCTGGTTGGCTCTGGGCGAGAGCGAGTCGTTGGAGCTCGGAGCAAACGCAGGTTCCCGGTCTTAGAAAGTTGCCAAACTTGTAATTAAATTTTAGCGTGCCTTTTTTTTTTTTTCTCCTTGGCCGCAAACACCGCTGGTGGCACTTGATTTGTGATTCGCCCCGACGCACTTTCCAGGTTGAGTGGTGGTTTGGGTGCCCGAGCCTTAACCTTACTCTCTAGCTAGGGAGCTCCTCGCCCTTCCTCTGCGGTGCACCAAATGAACGTGTGTAAGGAGGTGATGAAAAGAAAGTTGAAGCTTTCACACGTCGTGGACCGACTTCAGGTTTCTTTTGTTCCTTGATTGACATTCCAATAAGGCAAGTTATAACGATTTGGGCAATAGGCCTAATTTTTCTAAGTCAGCCAGTTAAATACTGTCACGTTGCCTTTCCCATATATTGCCATAATGGCCCTTGACTGTTGACTAATTATTACTGTCTTCTCAAATTCCTTCTGAGACCTAAAGTTACCTTAGCCAGGAGTTTGGGGTTCACTATAGGCCTACGAGTAGAACACAGCAAAATCAGCTTCCAGTGAAATCTCAGCCACCATTAGAAGCCAGCCACTCAGTCATAAAAAGCCAGGCATCGCTGTGTGTTTTTGAGTGTGTTCAGGGACATTGGCTAAGGTGTGTGTGTGTGTGTGTGTGTGTGTCTGGGGATTAAATCCAGCGGTGCTCTACCTCCCAGCTCCACTTCCAGGGCTTTTTCATTTTTGTTTTGAGATAGGGTCTTGCTGAGTTGCCCAGTTTGGCCTTGAACTTGCAATGATCCTCCTTTCTCAGCCTCTCAAGTATTGGAATTACAGGCATGAATCACTACAGCTAGCTTATCTGCCTGCTTGCTTTCTTTATTTTGTATATTTATTTATTTTTGGCACTGGGGATGGAACCCAGAGGCATTCTACGTCCAAGCTACACCCCTAGCCTGATTTTATTTCTTACGTGGAAATGGTCTCACTAGGTTGCCGAGAACCTTGCTAAGTTGCAGAGGCTGGCTTTGAATCTGTGATCCTCCTGTCTCAGCCCCCCCAAGTACTGAGATTACAAGCATGCACCATCATGCCTGGCTTATTTATTTAATACTAGAAAAATTCAGTGTTCCAGCACATTCTCTCTCACTCGCTTTTTTCTGTCAGTAGCGAAGTTGAAAACCTGGCCAGTGTGCAGGTTAGGTTCACCTTGGGGAGGCAGCATGGTACAGAAGATGAGGCAAACCTTCAGAGCCAATGCACGGAGGTTCAGCTCGGATTGTCTCAAGTTACTTCCTTTGCAAGCCTTTCCTTTTTTGCTATATGAAATTATTATATGCCCTGCTTTCTCCACAGGAAGGGCCATGCAGGGGGAGATACTGTGTATCTAAAGCATTTAACAGATTTTAGTCCCTGTTGTAAAAGCAAATCTGTAGTACTGATTTGAGATCACATGACAGAATAAAGTTACAGTTTCTCGAATGGCTAGTATACAGTCACTACTTTGAGTGCAAATAAGGAATGGCATTGGTTCTCAGGGAAGGACTGTAACAAATCTTAGAATAGTGAGGATCTATTACTATTACTGTTTTTTGCATGTTTTCCTTTCTTGTATTTTCTTTAAACCATCTTATATTAGATGGCTTATATTTGGATTTAGTAATGCCCGTACTGAAATATGACCCTTTATCAGTGTAACAGTGTACACTCGCCTGTCTTACCCTTCGGGCATTGGAAGCAGGTATGGTGAATGTGGGAGGCCATATTTGTGGGTGTGCCCTGGTCACAGATGTATGGAGGCCAGATGAACAGACCACGGTCTAGAGACCGTCCTTGCTGGCCATCCACCATGAGGCTGCGGAGCCCCCGAGGGATGCTTCTGCTGACCTCGGTTACTTGGTTCACTCTCTGGCCTTGTACCCTCCTAGACTGATGTCATAGGTCATCCCTCCACTCCCGTCATGCTCTCCCAAAGCATCAGAAAGCCATTCCATCCGCCGGAGAGAAGGACTTAGATGTTTTTGAAAATTGCCTCAATTCCTCTTTCCGCTCCCAGAATGAGTGAATGTTGAGCTGACACTGTGGGGTACCTGAGTGTGGAACTGTAAAACAGCTCTTTGCTCTTCCATATTGAGAGGTATTCCCTATTCTTTTGTTCTTCAAAAGTTAATTTGTGCTTGGCATGGCGTTGCACGCTTGTAATCCCAGTACTTGGGAGGCTGAGACAGGAGGATGGCAGGTTCGCCTCCAGTCTCAACAAGTTAGTGAGGCCCTCTGCAGCTTAGTGAGAGAGACCTTGTTTCAAAATAAAAAATAGCCCTGGGAATGTAGGCTCAAAGGAAGAATGCTCCTGGGTTCGGGTTCAATCTCTAGTTAACACACACACACACACACACACACACACACACACACGTGAATTTGCAGCTGATCAAGTACAATAATAACTAAATATTAAGCTATGACAAAAATAGCTTTGTTTTATTTAGGAAGAAACTTTATGACTGGAAGCTTCATAATAGCATGGATTTTTTAAGAGTTGGAAGCTGGTTAGGGCTCTCTGTGTGTTCACTCAACGTTCTCAGCCCTGTTGCCCAAACACCTGATACGCAAGCCTAGAGGAAGAAAGGCTTTGCTTATGGATCTGGAGATTTTGACACACACACACACACACACACACACACACACACACACACCCCGGGACATTCTACCTCTGAGCTACAAATCTAGTTGTATTTTATTTTTATTTTGAAACAGGAGCTGGCTAAGTTACTGAGACTGGCTTTGAACTTGCGATCCTCTTGCTTCAGCCTCCCAAGTACTGGCATTACAGGCATGTGCTATCACACCCAGCATTTATGGTCCATTTTATGCTGCTGCAGGAGCAAGGTCACCCCGAAGAGCTGCCCACACTCTTCTCCCAGCTCTGGTCTCCTGCTGGTGTCTTTCACTGGCCGAGCCAACTGCACACGCTGAAACACTCCTAGCTTCAGCCTCCTGGGGATGAGAACAGGGCAGAGAAGGAAGGAGAATGGAGACTCAACAGCCAGCACACATTGCAAACAAGTTCCATGTAACAACACTGATTACTAAGCACGGTGTGGTGGCGCACGCTTGTAATCCCAGCATTTGGGAGGCTGAGACCGGAGGATCCGGGTTCAAGGCCAGCCTCAGCTACCTAGTGAGGCACTCTGCAACTTAGTGAGACCTTGTTTCAAAATAAAGAATAATAAAAAAAAAAAATAGGACTGGGGGTGTAGCTCAGAGGTAGAATCCCCCTGAGTTCAATCCCCAGTACCGAAAAAAAAAAAAAAAAAAACCTGATTACTATAATGTGTAGTACACCCTGATTTTCTATTCTATCCTTTTTTTAAAGAAGTTGTTTATAAACCAGTATGTTGGTATTGTGATCCAGGGTTATGAACTACAGTTTGAAACACTCCCTTTCAAGAACTGTTTTTTTTTTTTTTTTCCTAATTCTGTGCCTGTTTCAAATTAATTAGATGCCTAAGCAAAGCATTTAGCTTTTCTGAGCTTTGGTTTGTGCACATGTAAGTGGAGAGACCTGGGCTAGAACAGTGGTTTTCAGTCTTAGTGATACACTAGAGTCACGTGGAAACGTTAAAACAGCCTGATAGCCAAGCCACACATCAGACCACTTCAGTCTGCACCTGAGGGCAGGGATACAGGAGTGGAAGTGGTGGTGGAGGGGCATCAGTGGTTTGTAACGTCCTGCCTGACCTGATTCTTTATTGGCAGGCCTTTGCAACATTGGTATATCACATTTTAAGTGAGATAACTTTTGTTGTTGTTATTGAGGGGTACTAGGAATTGAACCTAGGGGCACTCTACCTCTGAGCTACACTCCCACCCCTTTTATTTTTTATTTTGAAACAGGGTCTCACTAAGTTGTTGAGGGTCTTGCTAAATTGCTGAGGCTGGCCCTGAATCTGTGATCCTCCTGTCTCAGCCTCCCAAGTACTGGGATTGCAGGCATGTGCCACTGAGCCAGCCGAGAACCACTGCCTTAATAAAAGCAACCTAGGAAGACTTTTGACTTTGGGAGGGCAGGAAGGGTAAGAAGCTGGGTGGAGGCAGGGTGGAGTCCAGGTGCTGGGGACTGGGATGGTGGGGTCAGTGTGGTCTGGTGGAAGCAGCACAGGCATTTCAATGCTGACTCGCATTTGAATCCTGCTTCGACATTCAGAATCTGCTTTTATACTCCCTTAATACTTCCCACCCTTAATTGCCTCATTTTTAAAATGGGAATATCAAATACTTCTTTTGGTTATGGTAAAGAGTAAATGTATATAAAATAGCACAGTAGGTTCATTCATATTCATTAACCATTGAATGGCTACTATACCAGGTGCTAGTTTTTGGAGATAAACAGACATGTCTCTAGCCCCTACCTCTGTGCAGCTTACATTTTTCAGGGGTGGGGTGTGGGGTGTGGGGTGTAAATAAATGAAAATAATTGCACGTTGTAGTGATAGCATTGGTGGAAAGAAAAAAGCAGCCGAGACGGGGGAAGCATAAACAAAAGCACAAAGCTAGGAACGCTCAGTTTAAATAAGGTCAGGCCAGCGTTCCAACACAGCCACTGGTCGAAACTTCCTCCGCAGGACCCCCAAAGCTCAGGAAATCAAAACAGGAATTAATAAATGGAATGGCATTAAACTGAAAAAGTTTCTGTGCGTCAAAGGAAACCATCAAGAGTAAAGAGAAGAGCCTACAAAATAGAAGACCTTTGCCAGTGATTTCTCTGATAGAGGATTAATATCTAGAATATATGAAGAACTGAAGAAATGTAACACTAAAAACATAAAAACCCAATTAAAAAATGGGCAACTGAACTAAATGGACACTTCACAAAAGAAGAAATACAAATGGCCAATAAATGAGCAGTCAGGAAGATGCAATTAAAACTATACTGAGATTCCATCTAACCCCAGTTATCACCAAGAATATAAACAGTAATAAGTGCTGGTGAGGATATGGGGAAATAGGAACTGTTACACTCTGCTGGTGGGATTGCAAATTATTGCAGCTGCTATGGAGATCAGTATGGAAGTTCCTCAGAAGATTTGGGATGGAACTACCCTGTGATCCAGCTGTACTACTACTGGGTATCTTTCTAACATAATTCAAATCAGAGTATTATAGTGACACATGCATGGCCAAGTTCATAGCAGCACAATTCACAAGAGCCAAATAATGGAACCAGCCTACGTGTCCATCAACAGATGAGCGGATTATGAAGTTATAGATTACAAATAATGGAACCAGCCTACATGTCCATCAACAGATGAGTGGATTATGAAGTTATAGATTACACAGTGGGATTCTACTCAGTCTTAAAGAAAAACCAAGTTATATGATTTGTAGGAATGGGTGGATCCAGAGAATGTTACGCTGAGATAGCCAGTCACAGAGAGTTGAAGGTGCTTATGTTTTCCTTCATATGTGGAAGACTGGGAGAAATCAGGATATAAGAGGGACTCTAGATAAAGGAGGAGAGACCCCAGTGTACCTGGAGGGGGTCTGGGCTTGGGGAGGGGGAATTGATGAAGGAAACACATAAATATCATGTATGCCACTCTCAGTATCGTATATGGGGAGAGGGATAGAGTGGGGTGGGAGAGGGGCCTGGGCGGTTCACCAAGTGCCGTGTGCATGTGTATTCCTGTCACGCTGAACTTCATTATGTGAGAGTGCAATGCACCAATAAAAGTGTATTAAAAAAATAAGGTCAGAAAGGCGTCCGAGAAAGTGGCCTTAAAGCTGAGACCTCTGGAGGAAAAGCACTTGGCTGTACAGAGGATGAGAGAAAGAGCCTTCTCCTGCAGCAAACCGCAGGTGCTAAGGAGGGACAGGCCACAGCATGTCGGAAGGTGAGAGGCTGGTGCTGTGTGGACTAGAACTAGTGCAATAGGAAGCCACTGAGGAGTGTTGAACACGACAGTAACATAATCACACCTTTTAATTTTGATAATATGCACTTGGAAAATGGATAGAGACAATGTCTGCTCTCGGGAAGCAGAGAGACTACAGAGAAAGCTCTTCCAGGGGCTCACAAGAGTTACTGGCCCAGACGAAGGAGGAATCTTTGGAGATGGAGGGAGTGGGTAGATTTGAGGGTATTTTGGATGTAGAAATGAAAGAACCTCAACAGAGAGCTGACAGAATGGGAAAACATTTGGTCAACAACTACTCCAATAAAGGAGTAATACCTAGAATATACAGAGAACTCAAGGAACTCACTGCTAAGAAAACAACCCAATCAAAAAATAGGAAGGTGAACTAAATAGACACTTCACAAAAGAAGAAATACAAATGGCCAATAAATGTATGAAAAAATGTTCAACATCATTAGCAATCAAAGAGATGCAAATCAAAACTATCCTGAGATTTCACCTAACCCCAATTGGAAGGGCAATCACTAAAAAAACAACAAATGCTGGTGAGGGTGTAGAGAAGTGGGAGCTCTAATACACTGTTGGTGGGATTGCAAATTAGTGCAACCACTTTGGAAAACAGTATGGAGGATCCTCAGAAGAATGGGAATGAGCCTACCATATGATCTAGCAATACCACTTCTGTGCATCTACCCAAAAGAATGGAAACCAAACTATCAGACTAAGATGTCCATCGACAGATGAATGGATTACAAAATTATGGGATATGTACACAATGGAATTTTACTCAGCCATAAAGAAGAACAAAATCATGTCATTTGCAGGGAAATGGATGGAACTGGAAAACATTATGTTAAGTGAGATTAGCAGTCACAAAGAGTAAGGAAGCATATGTTCTCCCTAATATGCGGATGCTAGGGAGAAGATGGGTCCCAGGAGGAACTGTACACAAAGAAGGAGAAACCTTAGAAAAACAAAGAAGTTGACTTAACTGAAGATGATGGGAATGGGGAGAGGGAAACACCCTACTGCACATGATGGACTTTCACAAACATCAAAGTCAACAACCAGTAAGCCAAATGAGAAGGAGGGGGTGAGGAGGAATGGGGCGGGAATTGAGGAAGGCTTAAATGAGAGATGTGCACATGTGTGCCTCTACCAGCTTGTACCTCATTAAGATTTATGATTACAATGCACTAATTTAAAAAAAAAAATGATAGGACCTACTGGCATCAAAGGACAGGAGTTATGAATCATTTCTAGGTTTTAGACTGACCTAATTGGGAAAGTAAGGGCCATGTTTACTCCAAGGATGTGGATGAGGGGAGAGGTTTGAGGGAAAAGGGCCAGAATAGGACTTGAGACAGTTGTGAAAGGTCCCCCATAGAAACATCTTGCTGGTGACAGAACATAAGAGATTCTGAGTGTAGACATTAAGTAGCGAGTTTTCAGCAAACTGGTGGTATTCAAACTTAAGAGAATGGAATTTTGATTCCCATGAGTAGCATTTTACACTGATAGGGGGCTTACTCTGTGTCGTTTTGTTCTCAGCGCTTTAGATGAGCTCATTTGACTGTCACCTCAGTCATCACCGTGGCGTTGTGCTTATCATGCTGACTTTCCTAGATGGCGGTCTGAGGCACAGAGGTGTTAAGTAGTGTCCCCAAGGTCACCCCTCATACCTGGAAGGGCCAGGATTTGAGGCCAAGGAGTGCGGCTCCTGAGTTCACGCTCTTAGCTGCTGTGTTGTATTTCATCTTGTTGAGGGTGAGAATGTTGCAAGAGAAAAAATGAAGACCCAACATCCAGTTCTGAGAAACTGCAGTATTTCACAATAAGTGTTAGCTTTCTTGTTCCTTCTTTACAGGAATGGGGAAGAGGGGTCATACATAGAGACTCAGGGTAAGAAGTGGAAAGAGCATGTCTGGGGTAATTTGAGGGGCAAGAAGGTCTGGGAGAGCCTGAGACCCAGGGACCACTGACCATCCTCATGTGCTTGCTTTTAGACAAACACTCAGACACAGCAGCGCACCAGCCGCATGAGTGTGTGTCAAGACATAGATTCTCCTCTAGTACATTTCCCTGGAAATTCAGAGAGTAAGATAGGAATTTGAAAATATAAAGAATCTCTTCAATGCTTGAAACAATTTTTCTTTTTATAATAGACTTCTGGTAAGCTCTAAAGAATATCTATCTATCTATCTATCTATCTATCTATCTATCTATCTATCTATCTATCTATCTATTGTACTGGAGATTGAACCAGGGACATTCTACCTCTGAGCTACACCCCTAGTCCTATTTAATTTTTTATTTCAAAATAGACTCTCACTAAGTTTCGGAGGGCCTCATTAAATTGCTGAAGCTGGCTGTGAACCTGTGATCCTCCTGTGTTGGTCTCCCAAGTCCTGGGATTACAGGCATGTGCTACTATGCCCAATTTAAAGAATACTTATAATCACCTAAACATTTTATTTATTTTCTTATTTTTGTGGTACTGGGGATTGAACTCAGGGGCATTCTACCTCTGAGCTATACCCCCAGCCCTATTTTTTATTCTTTATTTTGAAACAGGGTCTAACTAAATTGTGGAGTGCCTCACTAGGTAGCTGAGGCTGGCCTCGAACCCGGATCCTCCGTTCTCAGCCTCCCAAATGCTGGGATTACAAGTGTGCACCACCACGTCCGGCTACCTAAACATTTTATAATTAGAAACATTCTTTGAATATGAAGATTTCCAGATATAAGATGTCCATGAGCACTCAAATACAGATTAGTTTGTGTACATGTAAGGGTGTACTCTCAATTTATTATTAATTTGTGACCAATAATAAAATGGCATTAATAACTGAAAACAGACAAAATTTTTAATATATACATATGTATATTTGGATGTTGCTAAAATTCAAACATTTTAAGTACCTTTTCTGTTAGATTGTAATAACAACTCTTACTGAGTATGTTCAGTATATTAATGTCTCTCAAAATTTGTTAGAGAGATGTACATTTAGTAGACTACAAACCTGAGTACATATTTCCAAGTGGGGGTAGTTTGAGCTTTATTATTTATTTATTTATTTATTTTTTTTGTTTTTTTTTTTTGTGGTACTAGGGATTGAACTCAGGGGCATTCTACCTCCGAGCTATACCCCCAGCCCTATTTTTTTTTATTCTTTATTTTGAAACCGAGTCTCACTAAGTTGCGGAGTGCCTCACTAGGTAGCTGAGGCTGGCCGCGAACCTGAATCCTCCGGTCTCAGCCTCCCGAATGCTGGGATTACAAGCGTGCGCCACCACGCCCGGCTTGAGCTTTATTATTTTTATCTTTAGTCTTAAATTCTTATTTTGCTATTTCATCTTTTCCCGTCAGCTTGAACTTTACATGCACCGTTGGACCCTGACTCTCTTCAGGGGCAGTCACGGGTTGTCTTACTCTTCCCAGTGGTCACCGACCATCAGAACTAGTAGAAGTTAGTCTGTCTCTAGGCCCAGACCTTTATGCTGTTGTTTAATCCCGGTAAGAAGACCAGTTCTTCATGTCAATCCACTTGAGAATCATTGAGTTAGGAATACATTTAAAAATCGGAAGAATGAATTTTCAGCATACATAAATTTTGTGCTTTAATACTATTTTTATTTTCTTAGCATTCTGGCTATTATTGTTGTTCCCTGAGGTTACTTTAAAATGAACGAGTTCATTTATCTTCATATTTGTTTGACTTCTTTCTAAAGTAGGTGTATTTTCAGCACTATTACCATAACACCATGAGTGCTTGGATGGTGTTTTGTAATGTTAACTCATTATAGCAGTGAAAGTTATGGTAACATGATAGCAGAACTGTCACCCAACTCACCTAGAGAAGTTCCAGTGTGATTCATGGTACTGTCTAAGGATGGAGGTGATTTTATCTCCTAGTACACTGGAGGACCAACTGTATCTTTAATGTAGTTGATAAATCACTTGACCAATTACTTCTGCAAACTTGCTATCTGGACAGATTTTTAATTTGGAAAGATTGTTGTAATTGAGAAGAGGGAGGCTTTATTCATATTTTTATACTAACTCAAATCTGCCCAAAATGCTCCAGCTCTGCACTGCATTTTCCTCGTTCCTAAAAGCAATCACTGTTTTTTGTAATACACGCAGCTTTTAGTGCTGCAGTTGTCAAATGGCAGAATAATACTAGTCATAAAGTACTTACATAATTGGCATAGTACTACTGTTCTTTATGGTTAAAGTTTTCTTTAAGACCTTAGTTTTTACTGCCACCCCACCTCCCTTGGGGTGGTAGGGGCATTCTACCACTGAGCTATACCCCTTTTTATTTTATTTTGAAACAGTCCCAAATTGCTCTGTCTGGCCTCCATCTTGTGATCCTTCTGCCTCAGCCTCCTGAGTATCTGGGATCACAGGTGTGTGCCACCTTGCCAGACTTCTTGCTTCTCCTTCTTTTTTCATCTTTGATGTCTATAGAAATTGCATAAAATTCTAGAACTTGAGGGTTACTGTCTAGAATTTTACTCACAAGAAACTAAAGTAGGGCCAGATAAATGGCCCAGTGTCACTACTGAGTGCACTTGGCGTTGTTAATCACATCTATGAAATCGTAGGTTTCAGATATAAACTCTTAGCCCATCCTCAAAGGCCTATTAGTGGGAAGATGACTTCAAATGTCCCAAAGAGCAGTGCTTTGCCGGCTCTCCCCATCCTGGGAATCGCGCTGAGTTTTATAGCCTTTTGATCAACCTTCCAGTTTTCACTTAGTATTTGCATAATTATTTTTCAAAATCGAGGACATTCCTGTTTTTAAAAACTATTGGCTTGACAATGCAATGAAAACAGGACAATAGTAAAAATAGTGTTATGATTTTCTTTGTCATTGAAATTAAATGATAAACAAGATATTGTTATATCCAAGGGCAGTTTGCAACTTGGAGGGATTTCATATTTTTAAGATTGTAATGGTTGTTATGCAATGAGCATATTAAAATGTTAACCCACCCCCCTCCTCCTTCTCTGCTTCTGAGCTGCACCTTTTTAATTTTTTTGTTTCTTTGTTTTGTTTTGAAAGAGTCTCACTAGGTTGCTAGGAGTCTCCTGAAGTCGCTGAGGCTAGCCTTGAATCTGTGAATTTCCTGTCTCAGCCTTCCATGGACTGGGATTACAGGCATGTGCCACCACACCCTGTTTAAAATCTCTTGCTGAATATAATTGGCCTGGATCTAAGTCATGTGTGTGCCTCAGTCTCTTTCCTCTAGTGAACAGACCCAGCTTCTGCACTTTCCCAGTTGGATCTACTAAAGTTTTGCAGCTTCCCTCTGCATGCTCAGAAGCATTTATTTTGGTTTTATATCTTATCTGGCTATTTGTTCTTGAAACACTGAAATGCATTTTTTTTTTTCCAATAAGGAGGAAGTTACTTTATGGAAATTATTAATTAGATTACTATTTGATTTAGAAATTTTTTTTCATATTATGCAAGGCTAAGACTTCTAAAGGAAATTAGAATTTATTGCATTCAAAATATACCTGTTGGGTAATTGTATTACATATTGTTTCCTTTAATAGCTACATAAATATTTAAGATATATGAAAACTTATATATTTTCTTTTTATATTCTGCTTGGGGTGGTGATATATACTTTCCATTCCCTGCTATTTTCATATATTCACTTTAAAATAAACCATTTTGCCCTTCTGTTTTTGTGATTCGAGGACATCCTTGTACCAGTGTATCCTTTTGGTTAAATGTGCTCAACATTTTCATGCCTGAGCTTGGAGTCAGGGAAACCTGGGCTCTCCTCCGGGCTTGCTGCATCTCAGTCTTGTGACCTTGGACCTCATGGGGAAATCCGAGCCACATCTGCCTCAAAGGGACTCCCGCATCCTTTTAGCTTAATATGTGAAAGTGCTTTGTAAACTGCAACTGATAAACAAATGTTAGACATCCCATTATAAGTTAGAGTTTCTAATTTTTTTTTAACTATTGTAAACCACTGTTTTGCTCAGTGCCAAATATATGGTAGCGATCTGATTAAATAAAGTTTTCCTCAAAACCGTCACCTTATAAATAGGCCATTGTGCATTGCAGATCTTACCAGGAGCAATAGTTTCTTCAAATCATGACTGAATTTTAAAAGCAGTTCTGCTTCTCAGTTTGAAACTCAATATCTCTATTAGCAAATTGAATTCATTCCTTTTCCTATTTAAAATTGAATTTTCCCTCAGTGCAAGAGAAAACCAATTAAAAAGGCCAAGCCTACCAGGACTTTGTAGTTTGGAGAGCAGGAAGATCAGAATGAAAATAGAAAACAGAAAATGACTGTGTATGAAGTCCAAAGTGTTTGTGTAGCTTTAGGTAGTTCTTCAGGGTCCCTAAGCGCTAGGTTTTGAGATAACCAAGCAAAACCTCCTCATTTTACTCTTTGTGCAAATAAGACTCCAAGAGGATAAATAAGTTATAAGTCATATACAATCCAAGGAATTTTTTTTCCTTAGGAATGACTTTCCTAGCAGAAGTAAAAAAGAATTTGACTGTTAATTCTTTCTCTTTCTTACTCCTTGTTTCCAGCTAACGAGTTTTGCCAGTTTGAGTTATCTTCTGAATTTGTTGGCCTTTCCTGAAGGCCCATGTCACTGCTGTGCCAGCCTCTCCTCACATACCTGCGTCGCTCCCCTGTCCTCCTCAGTGGACCTCCTGCCTTAGCTGGACCACTTAGAAGTTTGGACTGTATGCAGTCTCTCCTGAGGACTTGTTTAAAATGTAGATTTCCAAACGCGTGCAGTGATTATATAGAATTAGGGTCTCCGCAAAAAAGCATATGTTCTCCCTAATATGAGGGTGCTAGGGAGAAGATGAGGCATAAGAGAGTCTCCAGCTGAAAAGGAGAGACCCTGGATAAGCAAAGAAGTTGATTTAACTGAAGGGGATGGACGGGGTGGGGAAGGGTATCCTAAGGCACATGATGTACTTTCACAACTCTATCAAGGTCACTCACTGATCTGAACCTGAGAGGGAGGGAGGGCGAGGGAGTGGGGTGGGAACTGGGGAAGGGGTTCAATAAGAATTGTGTGCAAGTATGTCAGTAACACTTTGTACCTAACAAAGATGTATGCTTACAATGCACGAATTACTACAATAAAAATAATAATAATAGCCGGGCGTGGTGGTGCATGCTTGTAATCCCAGCATTCGGGAGGCTGAGACCAGAGGATCTGGGTTTGCGGCCAGCCTCAGCTACCTAGTGAGGCACTCCGCAACTTAGTGAGACTCGGTTTCAAAATAAAGAATAAAAAATAGGGCTGGGGGTATAGCTCGGAGGTAGAATGCCCCTGAGTTCAATCCCCAGTACCGAAAAAAAAAATAATAATAAAAAAAAAAGAATTAGGGTCTCCGTGTGGGGCCCAGGAATACCAACTGCGCACGCTCCCCCAGCCTGTGTTCTCCCTCCGGCGACACATCAAGATCTGTCAGACTTTGATATAGAAAGCTACCAGGAGATTTGAGACATCTCCCTTAAACGTGGTTAGAATCACCACAGGGGTCTGTTGACATGCAGGTTAGGAATCAGGGGGAATGGGGTAGGACCAGGATTCTACATTTCCTAGCAGCTCCCTGGTGACAGTTGCTCTGGGACTCCAGGAGACTTGGAGTAGCAGGGAGTCAGTTCTCCATTTGTAAACAGCCCCCCAGACTTAATCGACCTTAATTGTATACTATACTCACTTGAGAGTTAAAAAAATAAAATCCCTGGCTCAATACTCAAGTGCCTTGAGTTTTTTGTAGTGCTACTGGAGATACTAATACCCGCAGGGTTTGGAGTACTGTGGCTTTATGTTGCTGCTCATGATCTCTCTGAAACGTGACTGCTGTTTTTGTTAACTAGTGCAGTGCTTCCCAGCCCTTCTCACATCTTGACACATACAGAAAATGAGAATTTTGTGTGGCACAGTGGGGAAAATGGATGAGCTCATCAAAGATAAGAGGTCGTAAGCTTAGCCAGTGTTCTGGGTTCTCCAGGGGCCAGTGATTGGAGAGTGCTGACTAAAGTCCTTGCCTGTTCATGAGTGCTGAGAGCCTGGCATAGCATTTGTCTAACAAGTGGACCCTCAGTGAGTGCTCGTACACCACTCCCACTCGTGTTCGTGACGGGCACTCTTGCGTCAGACTGGATCCACGTCCACACCCAGCTTTATTGCGTTTGTCTTCTGGCTGTCTACTACAGATCCCTACCTACCCCCTCTCCAAGATACTACTTTAGTAAACTATGTCCTAAGCAGATTGTTAGATTTGCTTTTTTAGATTTCTTACAATTCTTAGACTTTCGCCATCTACTTGAGTGCTCAATGTGTCCTAAGTCTTCTCTTTCAAAGATTTTACACTTGAGGGAAAAGATATTGGCTAATAATTCTTGAACGTCCTTTTTGGTTTCTAGGAAAATGTGTATTGAGTAGGCATTTAGATACTTGCTAGCTTCATTCATAACACACAAAAACTTTGGCACTAGAAGAGAGGCAGGCGTTGAGCTTCTGGGGTCTATGACTTCCTCTTTCTCAAACTGGATCCTAAAGAATATCTTCATTTGTTAGCTCACTACACAGAAATTGCTCTTTGTTTTCTAGGCACTCTGGGTTAGAAATGTGGTTTCATGGAGCTTTTCAAGGGACGGGATACTTAGATCTTACATTTAGAAATTGACTTCAGTCTTCACAGTGGCTTGTTGGTGTAGAACAGGGAGTCTTGAGCTTTTGGACCCGAGCTCATGCAAAGAGACTGTGGATCCTTAGAACAACAGTAAGCAATAGTTATTAAGAAAGGTCATATTTAGAACCTGTCAAGGTGAAAAACCTTGTCCAGATAGCGTTAAGGAGTATATTTAACCTCTTTTAATGTCATTTGAGAATAATGAAGCCAAAACTCTTTAGAATGGTTTAAGAAAAAACCTGAATTTAGGATTAGGCTGTATTTAAGTTTTGTGCATCATTTAGGACTTAGATTATGTTTCTTTGTTTTATATATTGTTATAAGATAAGGATAACAGCTGCCCACAGATGGGAAAGGTAGCTGCTCTGTCATGGGAAAGGAGACCCAGGCTTGAAATTGGAACCCTACATGAATTGGGTTCATGTAGTCCTGCCCTTCACCAGCTGCGCACCTTTGGGGAAAAACCAAAAACCAAAACCAAAACCTAAACCAAAAAACCTCCATGAGGCCCAGCTTTTCACTGGTGACATGTGAATATTCACAAGATTGTTGTGAAAATCCAAAGTTTGTGAGGTGCTTTGTACATTTTAAGTGAAGTACTAGTTACAAAATACATATATGTAAGGAAAGAAAATGTAACATGAAGGGAAATCCATTTGTGGTCAGCAGCACATCTGGCTCACTACAGCTGTGTCTGAGCAGCCTGCAGGTTACTGCAGAAGGGCAGACAGAACTATACTGCCTTCCTGGTTCTTGCCCTCACACCCTGGGGAGGAGAGAAGGAAGGGGAGAGTGGATCTCCAACTTCAGCATGAGTTAGAATCAGCTGATTCTGGACTTGTTGCTTGGATGCATCCCCATGGAAAGAACTCCATCCACCACTGGCTTGGAAGCTGTGGCTGGAACGAGGGGTGATCAGAGGAAGCACCAGTAGGTCCCTGGCTGGAGTACCACCCCACTTTCTTCTGTACCCTGCAGAGTGGATCCAGCCAGCTGCAGCCCACAAAGCTGAGCTGAGCTGAGCAGGAGACTGGAGAAACTGCCCACTGGTCTGAGAAATCCAGAGGCATAGGAACTCGCTGCCCATTGAGGAGGCTGTCTAATTTGTAGGAAGTAAACGAGGACTCTATTTATGAAGCAACAAAAACTGATTACATACACATATGTGTCATATCAAAATATATTCAGTTTAGTTTTATTATGTTAGCATGATTTAGGATTATTTCATTCTCCTCTCCCCCAAAATATCAAGCTGCAAGTATTACTTAGCAAACATGTGATTCCCAACTCTGTGTTCCTGCTAACAAGATGTGTAGTATATTAAGTTCAGTAACATTGTTTCTTCATCAGGGAGTTACAATCTACTTTGTTTAAACAGGATTCTAGTAACAGGAGAAGAATCCCTTTCAGCTAGGAGCTCTTTCAAATCTGTAACACTGGAAGTTGATACAAGTGACATCTAATAGGGTACAAAGTTTCTTTATTCAGAAAACCTTAATGCAACATCCCAAAGGGTCTCATTTAGTTTTAGAGTGGACAAGAGACATTTAAAACTATTACCCATAAGGAATGTGGTCCTTTAAATGACAAAGTAAGCCTTCTTTCCTTGAACTCCTTTTTCTTATAGGTTTGGATTTTTTTTTTGTAATTTTGTTTTTTTAATGTTCTGATTTTTAAGTAAAAATATGCTATAGTTACTTCAGTTGCTTAAAATGCCCAAAAAATGGCATAGGTGATAAAGTGGAAAAATGGATTGTTGATTTTGTTACATTTCCCCCCAAATATATAAAGGGTCCATAATTACTGGGATAAATTTAGAGAAAGTAATTTAGAATATTCTTTTTTGAAGGCAAGAAAAGCTCAAGGAATGCTTCTAGAGTTCTTATCATTTTATGTCTTCTTAAATTATATGCTCAGAGAACAGTATTTTACTGAGGCTTTGATTTTCAGATGGCATATATAAATATAATGTATCCAATTTTTAAATAAGTTTATCTCTAAATTTTTATATAAGAACTAATAGCTTCTATAAAATATATTGCATATGGCTAATGGCTGACTTACAGCAATTTTTTTCTTTTACCTTTAAAATAAAGGGGGTGGGTGTTTAGGAGGCCTAGGTGGGGTCCTGTTCTTCCACGGTCTTCTCTGAGCTGGCAGTGCATGGCTCTGAGGTGAGAATTTTTGAGTCTAGCCTCCTTTTCTCAGTTTACCTGATGTGTGATCTTGTGCAAGTTACTCTCTGTCTCAGTCCCTTCTCTTCATTACTGGAGAAATATCTGTATTTGTCACATAAGATAGTTGTGAAAATTTATTGAGCTATTGCAGATAAAGCATCTGTACAGTGCTAGGTATATAGTAAGCATTCAGATGTTAATGTTATTACCAAATCGAAAGGAAAGACGGGTTTCAAAACCTGAGCAGATTAAAATGGACCCAGGAGACCGTGAAAAGTGCCATTCGCTTTCCAGGAACTCTAAGGATTTGTTTTATCTACAACCCTGCTGGAGGGAACAAATTAAAAGAATCAAAGGCACCAAAGACATCCTGGACCTTCCACCTTCCTGAGAGATTGTGGTATTTTTAGGGCATAGAAGGATGATGACCTTAAGTCCTAGTTATCAGTCCAGAAATGTGAAGGTCAAAGATTAATTTAAGGGCACAGTGTTAAGTACATTGCTGGTAAGGTCAGCAGAAGTCAAGAATGTCCTCCTTTACCAGAATTATTTAGTGTTATTCCAGAAGTTTGTCATTGTTACTGTCAAATGGGAAGAAGAAACTAATAGTAAAATTATGAATCATGAGCAAAATTATAATATTTCTTAATATGAGAAACTGAAGATGATAAGCTAAAAAGTATATGAATTAATAGTTTTAAATATGAGCCAAACATTAACACATTATAAAATAAATAATCTTCAAAACTAAATACATTAACATCCAGTAGTATGTGTAGTAGTTGGGTGCTACTAGATTCAGTCCCCAGTGCCACTATTAAAAATAAGAGGAAGGCACTCCGCAACTTAGTGAGACTCGGTTTCAAAATAAAGATGGAAAATAGGGCTGGGGGTGTAGCTCGGAGGTAGAATGCTCCTGGGTTCACTCCCCAGTACCGCAAAAAAAAAAAAAAAAAAAAAGAGGAAAAAAGATGTCATGGATATCAGCAGGAAAAGATACTAAAATGGAGCACTTTTAAAATATGTATTGGTTGAGCATCCCTAATCTGAAATCCATTTAAAATGCTTTAAGATTGAAACATTTTGAGTGCTGACATGACACCATAAAGTTGAAAATTCCACACCTGACCTCATTAGACAGGTCACATTCAAAACATAGGTACACTAAAGATACTACATAAAATTACCATCAGTTTACATGTATAAGATGTATGTAACCTACAGGAATTTCATGTTTAGATTTGGTTCTCATTCCCAAGTAATTAATCATGTATATGGGAATATTCTAAAATCTGATACAAATAAAAACTTGAAACAATTCTGATTCCAAGCATTGCAGATAAGAATATTACCCATGTCTTAACTATTCTAATAGGATTTTTCTCAAGGGCATTTGAAAAGCAGATGAATAATTAAAGGATATACCATGTTTATGGATATGAAGACTCCATTACAAGTAGATTATTCCTGAATTAAATTATAAATGAAACTCTAATAATCTCAGAGGGAATACCAAAATCTGTGTGACAAGTCCTGAGTATGATAAAAGTGTTATTTATATTCGGTGAAAGAGAAATTAATTATTCAGAAAATAGTTGAATCTTTGAGGAAATAAAGCCCAAGTTTTATTATGATAGGTAGAAGTCTTTAAAGATAGACTCCAAAAGGGAATAGAAGGTAGATTTGTCAATAAATCTACTTTTTAAAGGAAATTAAAATTTCAAAGATCCCAAATACCCTATAACTTGTAAAAAAAAAAAAAAGTCAAGTGACCAAGTTAATATTTATAACTTCAGTGATCAAAAAAGAACAACTGTCTTTTGTAATCTTCAATATGATTACATTAGTAACTTCAGTGATCTAAAGAGAATAGCTCTGTTTTTTGTAATCATTAATATCTGAAAGGCAGAATGACTTTTTTAAAAGAAATACTATTTAAAAAAAATAAAGCCATAAGATCTGGGCTATTTGACTTTCATTTCTGAGTATTTTCATAGTTTGGTTTCTTAGTAGTTATTAATTGGAAGCCTGCAATCAGATATATCTTTTTGTATAAGAAAATTGAATGACTTTTTCTGGACTCATTTAATATGATGTTTTTTGTGCTTGTACAGAAAGCAAATTATTGATTTTCATATGAGATTGATACTATTGTTAACATTTTTCTCTCATATATGTTCTTCTTTTTTTCTCTCCATCTCTTCTTCCTTTATAAATTCCATTCTTTATATTTATTGAAAAATAAGAATAAAATTTATTGTAAATATTCAGACATTGCAGTAGTATGGGTGGTGAGTCCTTCTTTATTTTCATTTCCCATCTTGTCTCCCCAAGCCACCATATTTTCTTATTCTGTGCTACCCTTACCTATTCTGTTTTTCTCTCAGTATCTATTTATGGTAGTTTCCATCTAATGGTTCCTGTAGAGGGTTTGGCAGATAACAGGCCCTGATATATTTTGCTGAATGAATGAATGAATGAATGGAATATGCCTGATTCCCTTATGATCCAGTCTGTTGGTTTTTATGCTCATTTCTGGTGTTTCTTTCAAAGAGTTAATACTCTTTCCTCATCTCGAAGATTGGTCCAGTATTTCCACATCTCAAACTTGGGCAAGCTTATCTTTGAAGTGCATTTCTGTAAGGCGAAAATATTTCTTTATGCTAAAATAGTAATTTAAACTTCTTTTTTCTTTCAGCTGCCTTTGCAGCCGTGTTGCACTGGTAAGATTATTTTTTCTCCCATGATACATTTTATGCAAATGTTTGTAACTTACCAAAGCAATTTCCCATATATTTAATGAAATGATTTTATTCTAATAAGGATAAATATATATTACATGCAGCACAATAATTTGAAAAAAGTAGTTTAATTGATAAATCATGGTCAAAATAATATATTTTTTAATAAAAAGGAGATCCATTGTTAAAGAGGTTATATTTGAGACTACTTTGCTTAACATTAATATAGTGTTCATGGTGAGAGGAAGATTAATTTTTTTAATCTTCTGAATAGGGACATGAATTTCATTAATCAGACATTTCTGAAATGGTAACCCAATGACATTTACTTTTATTGTGCTTCATTTGAAATATCATTGTTCAAGTTCATTTTAACTTGAAAATCTAATTTGAATGTATTTTCTTGTGGAGAGACATCTTAATGATAATATAATATATACTTATTGGAAAATAAATATAAATATGATTGTATTTCAGTTTTATTTCAACATATCTACAAATTTATAGACACTTATTTTTGTTTTTAGGGTCAATTTTGTGAATAACACCTAGGATAAGTTTCAACACTCTTTGGTTTTTTTCAGGAGTCATATAACTCATCTCTTTGAAAATGATCGTCATTTCTCTCACCTCTCAACATTGGAAAGGGAGATGGCTTTTCGCACTGAAATGGTTAGTTTACATGTGTTATTTTATTGTAGTACTTTAGGAATCTAAAAAATGTTTTAAGCTTTTTGTTGTGGAAAACTTCAAAAGATATTCCAAAGTAGAAAGAGTAGACAACCCATCTTCCACAACTATAAACGTATAGTTATTTTTCTTTCGTCTACACTATTAGCCACCCATCTCTTCTTAAAGGAAATTCCATCTGTTAATACTTTCATAAGTATATCAAAAGACAAGACTTATTTTTTTGTTAACCACAGTATTATTGTCTCACTTTAAAACAATGAACAACTTCTTAATATCATCAAATATAAATCAGTGTTAAATCACCCAATTGGCACTTTTTATTTTTATTTTTTAAATTTTTTATTTATTTATTTTTTTGCAGTACTGGGGATTGAATCCAGGGACATTCTACCTTTGAGCTACACCCCCAGTCCTATTTTTTATTCTTTATTCTGAAACAGGACCTCACTAAGTTGTGGAGAGCTCACCGAGTAACCGAGGCTGGCCGCGAACCCGGATCCTCCTGTTTCAGCCTTCCAAATACTGGGATTACAAGCACGTGCCATGACACCTGGCTGGCACTTTTTAAAAATAGTTGGGTGTGTGTAAATCAGGAACCAAATAATGTCTGTACATTACATTTGCCAATACATCTCTTAGCCTTTTGTTCTATACATTCCTCTTCCTATTTTTTGTCATTTTGTTTTCCTGCCGTTTATTTGTTGAGGAACGCAGGCCATTTGTTTTACATAATTATTCATATTAATTCATATTGCTTATTGTGTTCCTCTGTCCTGAGTTTTCTGAAAATTGAAGGCTAAAGATTTGAGTACTTTTCTAGCAGGAATGCTTTCTAGGTGGTGCTGTGTACTTTTATTTTATTTGTATTATTCCAGTCTGCACACCCTGCTTGGTTGCCCCACAGTCTGAGAAGCTAAGTTTGATCAGTGAAATTGTCTTGCCCATCCCTCCCTAGAGCCCAGCCGTCAGCCTAGGTCGGTTTTCTCATTAGGATCGCCAAACAGTGATTATCTATGCTATTATTTTTTTCCTTTACTTACTGACTATAATTCTCTAAAGGACTTTCCTGCCATACCTATTTGATTTCTCTCTGAGGTACACTTCACAGATAGGAAAATGCTTGTTTCTTTCCTTTTATTTACTAGTTTTCAGAAAGATGAGTTGGTTCTATAGTATGACCAGTAGAATCCCTTCCTTTGGAGTCTCATTGGGAGCTTGCCATCTGTTCTTGGTGAGAGCCCTTCCAGTTGGTTCTGCACACCCTGTATGTGACCTCCCTAGTGACTGTCTCACAGCCTCCTTACTGTTGAGTCTGTAAGACATTTTCTCCCAAGATTAGGCCAGTTTTCCAAGGAGCCTCCAGTCCTTTCAGTGGCAGATGGTATATAGAAACCACAATCTTGGTGCCACAGCTGTTTGCTACCAAGGTGGCCGTTGTGTCTAGGCCTTTTTAGTGAACAAAAAATTTTTTAAAAGAGAATAAATCATAAATCTCTGTATAGACACACACACACACATATACTGCATATATCACACATGTAGTATACACACACATACATACACACATATATGTAAAATATATAAATACATGTATATAAATATATATATACACATATACATACACACATACACACACACACAGTACAGAGGCACTCTACCATTGAGCTTACACCCCCAACCCTTTTTATTTTGACACAGGCTGGCCTCAGACTTTCAGTCCTACTGCCCCAGCCTCCTGATTTGCTGGAATCTTATTTTCAAAATAAAAAATATCAGCTGGGCGTGGTGGCGCATGCTTGTAATCCCAGCATTCGGGAGGTTGAGACCGGAGGATCCAGGTTTGCGGCCATCCTCAGCTACCTAGTGAGGCACTCTGCAACTTAGTGAGACTCGGTTTCAAAATAAAGAATAAAAAATAGGGCTGAGGGTATAGCTCGGAGGTAGAATGCCCCTGAGTTCAATCCCCAGTACCGCAAAAAAAAAAAAAAAAAAAAAAGAAATCAGGTATTATTAAAAATAGGATTACTGAAGACAATTCAGGATTACTGAAGACAATTCAAGATTTTCTTGCCATTTGTTTTGGTCTTAGTATGTATACTTGAGATTTTCTTCCAACATGGTAGTTAATTTTTATTTTGGTATTTAGGGATTTAAAAATTGTTTTATGACTAAAAAATCACTTGGATGAATCCAAAATCAAACCTAGAAAAAACAAGGTAGATATAGTAATTTCTTAGGGCTGCCATAACAGGGTGCACCAAATTAGGTGCTTAAAACAGCAGAAATTAATTTGTCACAGTTGTAGAGGCTCGGGTGGGCAGTGGGAGCCGGCAGCCCACCTTCTCTGAAGGCCTCAGGAGAGCCCTGTGTCGCTGGGTCTGTGTCTGGCTGTGGTGTTCCTTTCCTTGTTGACGCATTGGTCACTGCCTCCATCTTCCTGTGTCTTTTCTGTGTGCAAAATCCCCTCATTTTATAAAGATCCAGGTTAGATTGGGTTTGGAGTCCACCTTTATCTAGCATCTCATTTTAATTTGATTACATCTGCAAGGACCCCTTTTCCAAATAAGATGATATTCACAGTTTCTGATGGACATGAAGTTTAGGAGACACTATTCAACTCAGTACTGTAGGAAATATGGTTTTAAAACCGAGAGCTAGAGCAGGATTGTATTGACTTTTTCTTTTTTAATAAAATCTAGGAAGGTAAATTACTTTCATCTTTCTGAAGCTTAAACCCAGCTTAGGGGTTGGCAGCTGATGGTACTGACTCCCAGGGCAGTGCTAGGTAAAGGTGTTTGTGGTCTGTTCTTTTTTGTCTGCCCTCACACTGCCACTTGGAGCCCCTCTAGGTTTCCAGTGCTTTCATGTTTTGTGACCCTTGTATTATTCTACTTATGTTACCCTTCCAAAGTAGCAAATCAAACTAAACTATTATCTCTTTTCTTCAAAATATCCCCCACCCCCCCACACACAGGGTTCTCACCTTATGCTGAGCTGGTAGGAGGGAAAATGACCTGTGAAGTTATTGGCATCTGAATGAAATTTATATGTAATGTGTCATTGTGCAGCCTTCTCAGTACATTTTCATTTTTGCATGCAAATCTGGAGGAAGGGTGACTGATGTCATTTTGGGATTTAAATAAGCAGTTAGGAGGAAGCATTTTTGGCTTGGGAAGATTTCTTGGTTCATGGTAAATTTTAGTTTCATAATAAACCTCTCACTCTGTTTCTAAGCTAGGTTTTTCTAACACTTGTATTAGTACGGATTGTAGGATTTTCTTAGATGAAGTATCCGAGTTTTATATATATATATAGTGTTGAAACTAAAGCTATTTTGCATTTAATTATTTTAATTAAAACAAGGTTATAAAGCATGTAGTTTTGTCATTGATCAGAAAACTGTGAAGTTAACTGCAGCTATCACTTGCTTGAGTGTACTGTTTTTCAAAAGCAGTATATTTAAAATACTTTTAAGCCAAAAAGAGGCATAATAATTATGTACTTTTCATTATAACTAGAGCATTTCCTTATTTCAGGGATTATATTATTCTTACTTCAAGACTATTGTGGAAGCACCCTCATTTTTGAATGGAGTATGGATGATTATGAATGATAGGCTGACTGAATACCCCCTCGTCATTAATACATTAAAAAGGTTCAATCTTTACCCTGAGGTAAGCTGCTTTTTCCAGTCATGATTTTTTCTTTTTTCTTTCTTTCCTTCTTTCTCACAGAAAATGTGTATCTTGGGCAGGATGTGGAAAACAGATCACTGTTGATTTGGAAGAGCTTTAACTGATTCTGTAGGAACCATTGTTGTGATGACATCATTTAGAAATGTGAAACCTTTCTAAATCTCACGTGTTTGTAAGGATTATAGGAAGTGAGCGCTGTTACTTTTATGTGTCATTTACTGAATAATGTTTCTTCCCTCTCTGGGGCTCCTGCTTTAACTTAGCCTGCTTCCTGGGGAGGGGTAGGTGAAGGCGGGCCCACCCAGGAGGGAAGGGAGGCAGGCAGTGGTGTCAGTTACTTCTTTGGGCCTCTCAGTACCCTCCCTGTCTTCATTTGACATGTCGCTAAGCATTCTCTGGCGCCGAGCTGAATTGTCACTTCCTCCTTGACTTGAGAAGGCTCCTGTGAAGCGCACTGGTCGTGCTCCTCTTTTTAGCATGCCAATGTGCTGGTTGGCACCCTGAAGGCAAGGCTGTGTCTGCTTGAGTTTCTCTCAGCAGCAGCCTCCAGATCAAGGAGCTGATAGATTAATAAGGAAAGAAAGGGTACAGACATATAACCACCAAGTTCAGTGTTTTCTCATTAAAGTGCTACTTTGGAGTGCTTTCTGTGACCATACCCAAAGTAACTTTTCAGAAATGGGGCCCCATGGTTCATCATCACCGCCATCATCATCTTGCATGTGTGTAAGACTGAGACTCAAACTCAGGGCCCTGCCCTGTTGGGCAAGCACTCTCCCCCTGAGCTACATCTCCAGCCCTTTCTATTTTATTTTGAGACAGATTCTTACTAAGTTGTCTAGACTGCCGTTGAACTTGTGAACCAGCTGCCTCAGCCTCCTGAGTCTCTGGGATTATAGGTGTGTTCCACTGAGTTTAGTCTAGAAAGTATCATTTCTTCTAATGTGTCTGTTTTCACAAAAATAGGTAATCTTGGCCAGCTGGTACCGGATTTATACCAAAATAATGGACTTGATTGGTGTTCAAACTAAGATATGTTGGACAGTGACCAGAGGAGAAGGACTCAGTCCTATTGAAAGCTGTGAAGGTAAGGTTCTTTCTGTAATACTCCCCAGTTGTCTGTTGTACCATAATGCACTTAGTCCAGACTTTAAAGTGCGGCCTTTTTATTTTGTGTATGGCTTCTGCAAGCCGGAAGGACTGGCAGGCTGCAGCACGGTTGGCTGGTCTGCACGGTGGCAGGGGCTTCTGCTCGTGACACTCCAGTGCCTCCCTGGAGGCTGCTTCACTCACAGTTTGGCTTCAGGGTTGAAGTGACTGTCATGTTTGCTCACCTAGGACACGTACCTACATGTGGCCTTTCCACGTGCCTTGGACTTTTTTTACATTTTTTTTTTTTTTTTTTTTTTATAGCAAGGTACTTCATAATACGCAGGCCTTTCCTGTGGTAGCTCAGGGCTCCTCGCTGGCCACTACGTATCCCCTGTGCCCTGGCCTTAGACCTGGCGCTTGGTGTCACTTCTGCCTTACTCCATTGCACCCCGACTAGACTGAAACATTGGCCATAAGCGGCAGGCTGGTGCGTGCTTGCTAAGCTCAGCTACTCGGAAGGCTGAGGCAAGAGGAGGGCAAAGTTGAGGCCAATCTGGTCAACTTGGTGAGACCTCGTCTCAAAAAATCAGAAGGGCTGCGATGTAGCCCCGTGGTACAGTACCATACTGAACATGGTCTCCAGATTCCAGACCTTGATTGGAGGCTTGTCAGCAGGCTTGCAGCCCTACCGTAAAGCCGCCAGAGTGCCACCGTGTTCTCCTCTGTGTTTTCCATTCATTTCTGTTTCACATGGGAACCAAGACAGCCATTTGACTTATCTGACAACCATTTTCAAAATAAGTGCAGTTTAATTTGCTGGACACAAAGTAATTTATGATTAGAACATATATGTTGTTTATTTTTAAAGGATTGGGAGATCCTGCTTGCTTTTATGTTGCTGTAATTTTTATTCTAAATGGACTAATGATGGCATTATTCTTCATATATGGCACATATTTAAGGTAAGAATATTTTAATATGTTTATCAGACATGATATAATGAAGGTTAGTTAATAGTTGATAAATTATCATTCAGTTTTATAATGTTTCTAAAATCTCTAGTTGTAGTAATTAAATTATTTTATATTTGCTTAATTTCACCATTGGTGTGGCCAACCACACTTAAAATAGCTTTTGATGCTTAAGCAGAACTTGCTGGGGATACTTGATACATTTTGACTTATTCATAGGCATTTGAGTATAAATAGTATATACGGTGACATAGAATATGAGAGAAAAGATCATTTTATAAAGAGGTGCTAATGGCTCTTTCTTTGAGAATGTTAAGACAGAAATGTAGTCTTTACAGATCCTTAATATCTGTCCTGATTTCTTCACAGTTAAGCAGCATTCCTAAAACTATGAGGGGCACATTTTTAAAGGTTTATCTTAGTTTTTCTTTCTTTTTGACAATTTATCACACTGTATGTGTATTTGAACTATTTGACCTTGAGAGTATCTTTAGAATTTTCTTCCTTATTGCTTACTGATTCTTTGAAGTACTGAAGCATGAGCAAATGTCTGTAATTTTCAGCTTGGGGTAATGAATTTTAATCTATTATCCCATTGTTACTATTTTTTTTGCTTTAGAAGTGTGGCATTTTCAGTTTTAGTACCTCAAAGATCTATTATTTGTAGCTCAGTGTTTGGGTATATAGTAGTTACTTTGATAAATATTTATCAAATGAGGAAGTTATTAGATCAATTTAAAATATAGCTACATATAGACTTAAGATACTTTGATGCTAGTATTTCTGATGTAGGTCTACAAAAGTTCTTTTAATTATTTAATTGGAGAAAGTGAAAAGAAAATGCATGATTAAAAGATGCTGCAAATCGTTTTGTTTTTGAAACTAGACACACAGAAGTAACCGAAAAGAGTGTGTGGTCAGGAAAGGAGGCTGATTGAGGGACAGCAGGCCAGGGCGCTAGAGTGGTGGTGGGCCGGCCGGAGAGGGCCACTGCTGGGGTGTGTTCATTCTTCTGTGTACTCCTCAATCTGTCTTACAGCTCCCTTTATCATATTTGGGAGATTCCAAGTAAGAGAAGTCAAAATTTGGGAGATTAGATTTCAAATAAGGAAAAGTCAAAATTATGCTAGCTTTTTATTTGAAGGAAGAATTTCTAAACAGGTCCGAAAGTAAACATTTATATTGTTTTCTTGCTGCTTGTTATGATCATTTCAAAGGCTGCATGTGCAGTGTCTGCTACAGAGAAAGAATGTAGGTTTCATCGAGGGTTCCTTGTGGTTCTTTCGGGCTCCGCTGTCCCTGGTAGGCAGGTTTCTCTCTCCCTGGAAGATACGTGTTCATTTATTTAAACAACACATCAAGTACATACCACGTACATGCCGAGACTGTATCTGGGCTCTGTATTTTAACCCTGCATTTGGGCTCTTGACAGCACAGGGGTGGGGCAGGGTAGGAGTGAGGGTGGCAGCAGGGTGGTGCGTGTGAGGGGAAGACAGGAGGAAAAGGTAAAGTTTTAGAATGTTGGAGGGACCACTTTAGCTCAACCTTGGAAAATCTGATGAATTTTGGGCTGGGTAGGAATAAACTATGAGGAGAAAGGCAAACGTGAGCACCCTGGGGGGTAGAAAGCAGATCATCTGCAGAACGGTTTTACTGTGTTGTGTGTTCTTAACCTCCCTGGAGTTTGGAGATGGAGACTAAAAGCCTCAACTTTTTAATCCTGCCTGGTCTTTTCTGTGAGTAGTCCCCATCTTGAAGCTACCTAGGGGTCACCGGTGACCATTAGAATAAAAAACAACAACAACAAACTTGTCACTTTGAAGAATCCAAGAATTTCACAGTATCACAGCATCCTAAACTGAAAGGTCTTCCCAGCTCTTCCCCTTCCCAGCTGAGCTTGTAGTTCTTATATGCAGAGTGGAGCCTCTTATAGTCCCGGAAGCTGGGGCTCTCCCTTCACTTCCCAAGGGTAGAGGTGTAAATGGCACTGGAATACTAATCCTGTGTGTATTATGTTGAAGAAAATTTTGAAATGTTTTAACGTATATTTGACATGAAGTATTTCTAGGGGTCTCATATTACTAGCTAGTTCTTAATGTTTTCTTCTTTGATGGCTAGTTTAGTCGACTTTCTAATTTTATGAGTGGAATAAAGATGCAGACTTCTTGAAACATGAATTGAGAATAAAGAGGAAGGTATCTAAAATGGTGTTAGAATTTTTGATATAGATTGTGTTAAATATTGGGAAATGAAAGTTGAGATTGGCCGGGCGTGGTGGCGCACACTTGTAATCCCAGCATTCGGGAGGCTGAGACTGGAGGATCCGGGTTCGCGGCCAGCCTCAGCTACCTACTGAGGCACTCCGCAACTTAGTGAGACTCGGTTTCAAAATAAAGAATAAAAAATAGGGCTGGGGGTATAGCTCGAAGGTAGAATTCCCCAGTTCCGCAAAAAAAAAAAAAAAGAAAGTTGAGATTGTATAACAGATTAGAAATTTGTAGAGCAGACTGAGTATGATTTTTTTTTTTTTATTCCAGAAGTCTATTTGTTTTAAAATAATACAGATACAAGTTTTCAGAAGCCAAATAGCCAGTCAATTTTACTAGAAATGAAAGTAGAAAATAGAAAACAGCCAGGTGGTGAATGAGCTAGCAGCCCAGCTCTGACTTGAGGAGGTGAAGTGAGTTTTGTTTTGCAAACACAATCTACTCATAGTGGGATTTTTTTTTCTGGCATTCTCATTATTTTAATATTGCTTTAAAATACTCATTAGTTATTTTTGGAAGCTGAATTTTTAATTCATAGTAGCAGTTATTTATTTCATAAGATTTTCTGATATTTCTAAATCACAGCCTACCTGTGCTGGAGGCCAGTTTCTTCAGTTGGACTGTATGGTGTCTTTGGGAGAAATTCATATATGCCTAGAAAATGAGGTTCTTTGATTGATGAATATGAAAAGCTTTTGTTGTTGGACCCCAGGGGCGAATATCAAGCAGGAACTACTAAACCTGTTATTCCTGCCAGTTTGTTGATTTCAGTGTTATCCTGGAGTTGGGGCTACCTCTAGGTAGTCACTGCGCGTTGTTGAGTAAGAATTTATTGGATGGTGTATTTCACTATTAATATTTTACCTTTAGGCAGTATATGTATTACAGCCAGCCCTCTGAAAAAATACATATGCACATATAGTTTATTATAACTTTTACAGATATAAAAGAGGTGTACAAATAATAACAGGGTTTCGAAATGGTGTTTCTCTTTCTTATTGGAAATAGTATATACTCTGAGGAGCTCAAGTAAAAGAGGGAGTGCAATACCGAGTTAGAGAAGTGTGTGGCATTAGAGATGGGAAACAAATTGAGCCTCATGAAAACTAAGAACCTGAATGCCCTCTTAGCTAAGGGGGCCTGTTGTGTTCGTCAGCTTTCCATTACTGTAACAAATACCTGAAGTAGACAGCTTATGTGGAGAAGAGTTTGAAGGTTCCAGCCGCAGTTGGGCAGATCCAGTATTTTTGGGCCTGCGGAAAGGCAGCATATCATAGTGGGGAATGTGTAGTAGAATAAGCTGCCCACCTCATGCTCTTTGGGTAGTGGAAAAAGCATAGGGAGGGGTGGGGCTCCATAATCCCCGTCCAGTGTCCTCACACATCCTAGTAAGCCCCACCTCTTAAAGTTGTATCCCCTTTCTGTAACACGAGGACCAAGTCTAACACGTGGGTCGGGGGATATTCAAGATCTATACCAGAGGTCAGCATCTGTCTCTCCTTCTCCACCTCCTGCTCCATTTGTTTCCTGTCTCTGTTACTTCTCTAATATGTAAATGTGCTAGCCCCAGAAATAGGTATACTTCTTAGTTTTAGTTATCTAACCTGGCTTTGGAATTGAAAGAAGTAAACATTTTTGGAGGGTGAATATTTCTATTAGTAGAAAGTCAAGTTGGAACAGAATTTACCATTACTTAGGGGACACTCATCGGAAGAAGAGCTTTTACGTTAGGCTCATTCCTCTCTTGGTGTTGGAGTTTATCCCCACTGGCTGCCTGGTGTCCTTCACTCTATCTGTCTTGGTTCCCCCCTCTAGAATGTGTTCATCAAGTGACACCTGGTGCCGTCCTCGTTGCCCACCTCTCTCCTTGGGCAGTGATCACCTGGCAGCCATGCAATTGGCTTGTAACCTTAAGATGGCAAATGAATGCATACAATCACCAGAGACGTGCTGTGGCTGACCCAAGATGACTCTGATTCTGTTTTTGCACTTCATTTCTCTTTAGAGTTCTGCCTTTGCTGTCAGGGTTCCTACATATCTTGTTAAAACTGCCACGCATGGTGGCACTCGCCTGTAATCCCAGTACTTGGGAGGCTGAGACAGGAGGATTGCGGGCTCCATGCCAGCATCGGCAACTTAGCAAGGTCCTCAGCAACTTAGACCCTGTTTCAAAATTTAAAAATAAATAAATAAGTAAGTAAGTAAATAAATAAATAAATAAAATGGGCCTGGGGTGTAGCTCAGAGGTGGAATGGCCCTGGGTTCGATCCCCAGAAACATACATGCCACCACACCACCACTACCACCACCACGGACAACAAAACTGCAGTTGAGGGATGAACAAAAATCCCCTTCCTACATTTCCTGTGATAGCAGAAAAGGGGTAGAATCATGAAAGCACTTATGTTCCAGTGTGGTTTTCAGAGCTTGTATTAGAATTTTTGAACCTTCTCAGCACTCTTATCTATCTGCGGGTGCCCACAAAATACCGATGTGGGGTTTTTAGGCTCTTCAATCTTGAATTCCATTTTAAATCAAGGGTCATTTGGGCAAGACTTCTGGAGGAAGCAGTGGGTAGCGTGTGAGGTTGATGAGCAATGCGTGTCTGTAATGACAGCAGCCTTCCCAGTGCTGTCTGGTGGGGCTTGTGTTTGTCATACCTACAGGACAGTCTTACTGAACTCTACTTTTAAATTAGTCCTTCAGCATGTATATGTATATGTACATGTACACACACACACACACACACATATGTGTGTATGTATGTATGTATATGCATATGTGTATATATATATGTATATGTGTGTGTGGAGGGGTACTTGGGAATGAACACAGGGTCATTCTACTGCTGAGCTACACTCCTAGCTCTATTTTAATTTTTTAGTTTGAAACAGGATCTTACTAAGTTGCAGAGGGCCTCACTAAATTGCTGAGGCTGGCTGTGAACCTGCGATCCTCCTGTCTCAGCCTCACAAGTCCTGGGATTACAGGAGTGCACCACCATGCCCGCTCCTTACGCTTATATTAAAGTCTGGCGAGGAACAGCTATTTGGAATTTCTTCCTTTAGGACTTATGCATCTCTAAAATTTTAGTTCATTATCGGCATATCTCTCAGTATCCGAGTTAAAAAAAAAAACAACTTTTAATGTGTAAAATGTGTTGTAACTATGTCATACTTATGGAATTACTTAAAATTTTTGCATATACATTTTTAAAGATTAATAAAATGAACACCTCTATATGTATCAGATAAAAAATAAATAACAGTGAATTATCAGAAGCTTTTATACCCTTAAAATTCCTCCCTAATGCATTCTCTTTTGTCCCTTCATGGGAAATGGCATTACAACTTTTGGGCTAATTTTTTCCCTGCTTTTCTTTATAATTTTGTCACCTACATATATATTCTTAGATGTGATATACTGCTTAGTTCTGAAAAACAGCATATCAAGCACAAATGTATCTGTGTAAGAACATTATTGCCATTATTGGGTGAAAGTTCCCAAAAGAACGTAGCTGCACCTGGTCTCCGAGTCCTAGTGCTCGGGCTCCTGAGGGAACCTGCTGGGACTCAGAAAGGGAGCTGCTCTGCCGGGGGTTCAGAGAGCTTGCCAGCTCCATCCCTTGTACCCACCCTCAAGGAAGTACACATTTAATACATTAAGCGCAAGTCTCTATGCTCTGTAACATCACGGGCTTGTTTAAGCCTATGGTCACCTTATGAGATAGGCAAACCATTTTATAGACGAGGAACTAGGCACGACATTAACTAACTTTTCTAAGGTTGTGGACTGCTCAGTTGCAGTAGCTCCAGAGTGTGTGCTCTGCTGTCTGTGTGAATACATCTTAAAAGTTCTTTCCTTAGAAATTAAATTATGTAAACTGGGCGTGGTGGCACACACTTGTAATCCCAGCATTCGGGAGGCTGAGACTGGAGGATCCGGGTCCGCGGCCATCCTCAGCTACCTAGTGAGGCACTCCACAACTTAGTGAGACCCTGTTTCAAAATAAAGAATAAAAAATAGGGCTGGGGGTATAGCTTGGAGAGAATGCCCCTGAATTCAATCCCCAGTACCACAAAAAAAAAAAAAAAAAAAAAAGAAATTAAATTATGTAGAGCTTTAGTTAATTTGTATCTAAAGACCCTGAGTAATGAAGAAGAAACTGTTGATTTCATTTCCAAAGACAGTGGCATATATGCTTTTTTTTAAAGTTTCATGTGGAGTATTTTGAAGACAAGGACACTTAGAGGCTCTAGACTTGGCGTTCTCCCTTGTGTAGCAGGTCATTTCTGGAGCGCTCTGAGGTCCCAGGATGTTGCTATTCCCATGCTAGTACCTCTGTGCACTTCTGCTCTTTGTTTTAGCTTGCCATTTAACAGGATCCTATTTTGATCTATTTTTTAACTTCGGAAGTGATTTTATAATCATTTTTATATTTCGTCATTATTTAATTTTTCTTAGAGTCACTTTACTGACATTTAACTGTTGTAAAAAGTAGTAGTGTTTGTTGTTTCTCTTTCTAAGTGTCTTTTTTTGTGGCTCCACATTTTCACCTGATTCGTCATCCTGCTTGTAGAATTGTGCCTGTCACTCCAACATTTTGTGTGGTTTGAACATTTGTAGTTGCATTAGTCTATTTTTTGTAAGTTTCTCGTCCAATGATTTTCAAGCCAAAGTCAATAACATTTACTATCTTATTTCTTTTGGTTGTGAATAAGAATATCTATTTTAATTTTGTCTGGAACCTTTTTATGATTTTGTTCCTCATAGTCATTTGACAAATATCAAGTCTGCAAATAAGTTTGTTGAACAGTTATTCTCTTTGTACTAATATGCTGTTCAGTCAGGTGTGTTATTTATTACACGCTGAGCACCCCTTATCCACTCCCTTGGGAGTGGACGTGTTTTGGATCTTGGAATATTTTTACATATATATAATGAAAAATCTCAGGAATGGGACCAAAGTCTAAACATGGAATTAATTTATGTCTCATTATGCCATGTAGCCTAAATATAATTTTGTATAATAGTTTGTGCTGGACTTGCGATGTCCTGTAGTTGCTCAAAAAGTTTCAGATTTTGGAGCATTTCAGGTTTTAGATTTTTATATGATTAGGGATGTTCTACCTGTAGTAAGTTTTTAAAGCTAATTTTCATTATTTTGTGTGTACGGACATATCTTCTGGTACTTTTTGACTCTCTGTGATAAAACACAGCACTACTCCTTGTTCTTCTGTTTCCCTACCCCACCCATCCCTTTGTCCAGAGAAAACCACTTTCAGGTCTTTGGAACCTCAGCAATTCTAACATGTGAACGAGTAATCAAAGTTAATAATATTCTGACTATACAAATATTTCTCCCTGCTAAGTTATGTAGTCGAAGTAATTGCTTATTTGGTAACTTAAAATTTTTCTTGTAGTTAATAGTTGCTAATATTTTGTTTTCCATTGTCCTCTATGTACTGATTAATTCCTCTCCAAATCAGCAACTGAACTATAAACACTCATGTTTTACTTTGCCAAATGTAAAAATCTGTTCTTCCAGTTCTCCCGCCCCGCCTCCTGGACCCTCTGTGTTCTGGCTCAGGCCTCGCCCATCCTGCTCTAAGCTCCCTGGGACTTGGCACCAGCATCCTAAGAATCCCCCTTTTCTCGCTTGTGTTAGACCCTTTGCTGCTTGGCCCTCATGTTGGCCTCTTTCTCGATTATTCCCTCCTTCCCTCCTTCCCTCCCTCCCTCTCCTCTTTTTTGGCAGTGGTGCTGGGGATTGAACCCAGGGGTACTCTGCCTCTAAAAAATTTTTCTTTTGAGACATAGTCTTGTTAAGTTGCCTAGGCTGGCCTCCAACCTGTCACCTGCGATACTCCTATTTCAGCTCCCTCATGCTGGGGTCATAGGTGAGCATTACCTCGCCTGGCTCTGGTAGAACTGGTCATCCAAAAACATTCCTTCCTCCACATACAGACTCTGCGTTCATCTTCTGATTTTCTGTTGTTCCCTGTTATCTTCCTTGGTCATTGGAGGTTCAGATGGCTCCTCCATACCAGAGATAATTTTTTTTTTTTTTTTTTTTTTTGCAGTACTGGGGATTGAACTCAGGGGCATTCTACCTCTGAGCTACATCCCAGCCCTATTTTTTATTCTTTATTTTTGAAAAAAGGTTTCACTAAGTTGCAGAGGGCCTCACTAGGTAGCTGAGGCTGGCCGTGAACCCGGATCCTCCGGTCTCAGCTTCCCAAATACTGAGATTACAAGCGAGCGCCACCACACCCGGCTTCAGAGAGAATTTTTTAAACTATTTTTTCCCTGGATATGTTGCAGAAGTCCTGAGGGCCTGGAAGATAAGCCTGTGTGTCAAAGCCCCCTTTTAATTTTGTTTTATGTCCTTGTTTACATCTGAAGCGAACAGTCATCATAACTAATTTTTCTACTCTCATGATCTAACCCAAGTCACTTGTGAAGTACTCAGTATTCTTTTTACTCTGTATGACAGAACAACATTTTATATCAGTTCTTTAATTCCCTCCTATCTCCTACCTGTCTTAAGGAAAAATTACATTTCTTTTATGCTTGTTCTACTTCCATTGTTTTATCTGATTTTTTTTGTTCTTACCTTATTTTTAAAAAATCAATCATTTACTATTTCTACAGGCTGTATTTTTCTATAAAAAAATATCTTAGATAGCCTGTGAATTATACCATCTCAAACTTTTCCAGCTCCTGTTTTTCAAATGTTCTATTAACTTGGCCTGCTTTCGCATCTTTAATAAACCCATTTGGTCTAACAGTTGTATATGAATATTTAAAAGATTAGTATTTCTCTTTAGTATGTATAAGTTGATGAAAGTTATTGGTTGAAGATATCAGCATCTTTCTCCCAAACCTGCTTCCCATTATGTCTTCACTATCCTAGCAAAATGGTACCTCTGTCCACCCCAGTGCACAAGTGTGACCTCTGGGAGATAGCGCGGCTGTCCTCTGTTCTTAGCTCTGCAACATCCTTCTGCTTTCTTCAGAACATCTCTAGGTATTTCCACTCCTCTCGGCTCACTGTCACTTGGAGACACCGCCGCACCATCTCGCAGTCTTGCCCCGCCCCACCTGCCTGCACATTGCAGTCCCCGGGATCCTTTACTCGAGTTGCTGTGATGAAGGCAGTGCCGCTGGAGCAGAGTTGGGGTAGGAGGTAGGTTCGTGAAAGGAGGCTGGCGGTGGAGCAGGGCCAGATCCTGTGAGGCCTTCTGTACTTATTTTGCCCCTGAGGGAAATGGAGTGTCAGTGGAGGGTTATGTGGATGGCACTGGTGTGATTGGAGTAATTTGCTTTTAAAGACTGTAGAAAATGCCCTGGAGGGAAGCAGGCCTGGAAACAGGAAGACTAGTGGGAGGCTTTGGGGCATCCAGGTGGAGTAGGACGGCAGGCCGGGCTCCTACGTGGGAGTGGGTGGAGGGAAGTGACAGACAGAGCATTAGGAGGGGACTCCAGGAAGCCTCTTCTCAGAACACAGTGATGTTCCAGCAGGAGAAGGAAGTATCAGGAAGAGGCTGAGGAGGTCATGGATGCGGTTGTTCACCGTGGAATGAGGGCTCTGGAGGGCACAGAGGAGAGGCCCGCCCACACGGGCCCTGAGTAAGCTGACGGCATAGTGCCTCCACCCCCAGGAGCCTGGCCAGGGCAGCGTGGCGAGAGGGGTACAGGTGTGGAGTGTTGGATGGCAAGTTTCGAAAGTAACGGGTGCATCAGTGTTTTGATCGAGTGGCATTTATGTATGTATTTATCCTCAGATACCATTTGAATCTCTGCCGTGGGCAAGGCTGGGTTCTAAGCGCTGCAGCAGCTACCATGATGAATTGGGAAGTTCACAGTCAAGTAAACGTTCTTTTTCCTAGTGCAAAGAGTTACAGGCGTTAATTAGTTGCTTGTGATAGACTGAAGAGGAAGAAGTAGAGAAGTTTTTTCATGTTTCTTGCTTCGCATTTCCTTCCCTCATCTTTACTTTCTGTCTCTTTTCTTGGTGCATCAGCGAATCCCCATTTAGGGATGGGAGAAGGCCCTCCACTGGGAGCCAGGCCTGCCTGGAAGCCTTCTGAGATTGGAAATTCAGTTACTTAAATAATTTGTCAGTAATTTCCAAATTATTCTTTCACTTTGTTTTTCTTAACATTTGTACTATAAGAACACACACTTGAGTTATTTAATATAGTTTTTAATTAACTATAACGTTTTCTCTTCAAATGTTGGGTTTTGTAGATTTCATCATCATTTTATAAATAGATGTAAAAACCTCAGTTATTAATGAAGTCTATCAATACTTGATGATTGAGCTAAATCTTTACATATCAATAGGGATAAATTTCACGACTGGAAAAAATCTTAAAAAAACTTAATTAAAATTTTTTAAATTTATTAAGAAAAAGCATTTTAATACTCTCATTTTTAACATTCTCATTATATATATATATACCTAAGAAACCTGGGCCTCAAAAGATTAATAAGACTTACGAGTAAATATGGCAAATGATTAGCAAGCTTAGAAATCTTTTAAAGTTTGTACAATAGAAGCTTGTATTTTTTCTGACAGTTGGTGGTAATATTGCAAAAAAATTTTTTTTAGCCACTAGGGAATGCTGAAATATCAAATATAGTAGAAAAAAGGTAAACATACTTTTTAATATGCTTTTATTGTTACATTATAGTCTCCCATCATAATGTAAATCATGTTGACAGTGACATACATGCACACAGCACTTGGTGCCCCCCGCCCCCCACTGCCTCTCCATCCCTTCCCTTCCCCAGACAGAGTCCTGAGATTGACGTTGGTATTCTCACATATCGTACACATAGCCGATGGTAGTAATTCCTTCAGTGGACCTCACTCTTCCCCCTTCCCTTCCTAAGATCACCTCCCTGGCTCCACTGAGGTTTCTCCTCCATTATCTGGAGTCCCTCTGGTATCTCAGTTACTCCCTAGCTTCCACATATTAGAGAACACATACGACCTGTATGTGATTGGCTTTCTCACTTAAAATAATGTTCTCCAGATCCTTCCATTTTCTTGCAAATGACATAATTTTGTTCTTCTAAAAATGCTTTTAAAGTGTTCTGGTTAATTAATATTTTCTGGTAGGCTTTAGCGTCAGAGTGGGAGGGACACTCATCTTGAATGATTTCAAGTTACATCGTTTCAGTTGTCGTAACTCAGAATATTCCTTGTAGATAAGCAGCTGCTCTTCTCGCTGCTTTGTGGGGTGTTGAAGTGAACTCTTCCTCTCTGATTACCTGGGTAAGGCTGAATCTCAAGGACCAAGCAGCGCTAGACCTATGTGTTGGTAATCTGGCCGAAGCATATAATATTGTCCCACTGGTTTTGCCCTCAGGAAAATGTCCAGCCTCAGAGCCCCACAGGCTGTGTGCATCAGCTGAACGAGGATATAGGACTTCTCAGGAAACTTCCTTCTGAGATTTGATCAGGAGATTGGGTCCATGGATTTTTTTAACTTTCTCTACTTTTATTTATCCTTCTCTTTAAAAAATGAAAGTTATAAAATTTCAGTTTTGATTCCTCTTGGTACCAAGGAATTTTTGAAAGGGATTTTATATTGCTTCCCAATATTTTTTTCTTCATTTTTGTTGTTTTAGACTAAAGTGAAAGAATGAGGTATCTTTGCATCTAAGTATTTCCAGAGACATAAAAAATTAACATATGTTATCTTTGTAGTCAAAATATATATTTTCACAGAATTGAATTTATTGATGATCTCTTTCAAATACTTTAGTTTACACAACCTGCTAAATTCTGAAAGTGTTACAATATTCTACTATGATCAGATTTTTATTGTATCCTCTTAGTATTTTCTACATGCTTTAACTTTAGGTACTTGACTGCTATATTGCTTGTTCATAAAAATTTTTATTTAAAGAAATACAAATAGAATCTAATAAATGGATAGAGACATACTGTACAACTAAATGGGCAGCATCACTACCGTTATAAATGGGAAATCCTATACAAATTATATGTAAATTTAATGTCATTCTGATCAGAAATCTAATAGCTTTTGTTGTTGTTTTGTTTTTGAAAGAGGTTACTGGTTAAGGTGATATTAATGTGAGAGTAAGTTGATGAGAATTATCTAAAAAAGTAAAAGTAGTTGGTATTGGTAGGGAGCTTTTCGTATCATGTATTAAATTATCATAATGTGATAATAATAAAAATAGTGTGTGATACAAGAAAATACAGTCTGAAGTCAATTGACTAGAGTAGAACAATTCTATCTAGCGTTTTAAGACATTAATATATAGTAAAGGCTGACTTTCTTTTCTCTGGAAGAAGGGAATGGCATAAGCATATAATGGGCTATTTCAAAGAGAACAAAATTAGAGTTCTCCACATGACAGATATAAGCAGAAAGAGCAGTGATCGAAGACATTTTGGGAAGCTACGTAATTTTGAGACTGGGAAGACCTTCACAGACAAGGCAAGAAGTGGAGAATAAATAAAGGAAAGCATTAACGTACTTAACGACATAAAATTTTTAAAAATTCTTTCTGCCAGAATACACTACAAATTATATCAAAATACTTTATTACATGAATAGTAGCCAAAGATTTGATAACCCTAATCTTTAAATAGGAAAGCAGACAGTCTAATGAAAAAATAGACCAGGATATGACCAGACAGCTCACAGAAGAGATACTCATATTACCAAAACAAAATGAAAGGATCTCACTAGGTTGCTTAGACTGGTCTCGAACCTGTGATCCTCCTGTCTCAGCCTCCCAAGTATGAGGTTACAAGTGAAATCCTTTCTCAATATAAAGAATAAATAAAATAGGACTGGGGCTGTAGCTTGGGGGTAGAATGCCTCTAGGTTCAGACTCCAGTACCACAAAACAAACAAACAGACAACCCCCCCCCCACTAAAATGATATTCCATACAAATAGGTGGGGAAGTAAAAGTCAAAATAACAGAAAAAAGTTTTCACCTACGCAAAGGGCAGAGTTTAGGAGTCTTAGTGCAGCAGATGCCCCGTGGGCGACACAGAAAGGGACTCCCTCATACGCTGTGGCGGGAGGGAGCTGGCTCATTGCCTTCCTGCAGGGTTCACATTCTTTGACTTGTGGGTCTCATAATTAGGCCTACCTAGGGAAATAAAAGCACCAGTGTTCAAATGTACAAGCATGTTAATTTTAATTTTTTATATTAAGTTGAAAAATATCCAGAAGTATAATAATAGAGAAAGGGCTGAACAGATTGTAGTATATTGGTAACGTGCAAAATTTGACTTCTCTAAAAAGAGCGTCTTAGGTTACAAGTATTGATTAGGGATAATCTTCATGGATAACTGAAAAAGAACAAATTTCAGAGGAATATGAATAGTATGATGACACTAAAATATATGTTTTGTATGGTTGTGGAGAAGGACTTGGAAGGATAAATACAAGAAAAATATCATTGACTGTGTTCTGTGAATAGCCTTGGGAGAGGGTGGCAAGAAGGAAATCTTTTTAGTTTTGGGTTTTTTTTTTTTTTTTTGTGTGGTACTGGGGATTGAACCCTGAGGCATTCTACCTTTGAGCTACACCCTCAGCCCGATTTTTTTATTTCTTATTTGGAAACAGGGTCTTGCTAGGTTGATGAGAGTCTTCCTACTTGCTGAGGCTGTCCTCAAGCCTGTGATCCTCCTATCTCAGCACTGACAGTCAGATGTCAGGCCAGGATCCTAATCATTACAGGAGAACCAAAAGTGGGGTTGCAAACTGACATCACTACTATAGGTTATTGAGCAAGTGAGAACTCTTGGAACATGCTCGAGAACCTACTAAAGTGAGTACATAAATGTCTGAGAGTATCTATACAGACCCAGGAGGACTGCAGAGGCCAAGGCTGCTCTGTACTTGTATATTTGCAGGGGTGTTTTTAAAATTTTGTTATTTTTTGTTTGTTTGCTTTCCTCCCCATCTGTTTTATGAGCTTCCTCCCTCTTTCCTATCTACACTCTTCCCTTGAAGAGCAACTGGTGTCAGTGGGGCTGGACATACTGTAAGCCCGTGGCTCATGCTTTCCACAGGCCCTGGACCTGTGTCTCTCTCTCTGCCTACACAGGACTGCCAGACATCAGGGATAAACAAACCACAGCTGACAGAAGGAATCTCCCAACAGCTCACACATTAATGTTTAAAAACACACTGGGCTAGAGTCTCAAGTACTATATTGAACAGAAGAGGTGATAATGGACATCCTTGTCTTGTTCCTGTTTTTAGCGGGAACTTTTGCAGTTTTTCCCCATTTAAAATGATGTTGACTGTGGGCCTATTGTATATTGCCTTATGATGTTGAGGTACGTTCCTTCTATTCCTATTCTCTCCAGTCTTTTACCATGAATGGGTGTTTGATTTTATCAGATGCTTTTTCAGCATCATTTGAAGTGATCATGTAATTTTTGTCTTTGATTCTGTTTATGTGGTAAATTACATGGATTGTTTTCTATATATTAAACCAATCTTGCATCCTTGGGATTAACCCAACTCAGTCATGTTGTATAATTTTCTTGATGTGGTTTTGAATGCGCATTGCTAGTATTTTGTTTAGCAGTTTTGTATCTCAGTTCATCAGCAATATAGGCTCAAAGTTTTTTTTTCTTGAGCTGTCTTTATTTGGCTTTGGTATTAATGTGATGTTGACTTCATAGAATGTGTTTGGGAGGGTCCTGTTTCTTTCTATTTCTAGTTTGAGGAGTATTGGGATTAGCTCTTCCATAAATGTTTTATAAAATTCACTTGGAAAACTATCTGGTCCTGGGCTTTTGTTTGATGGTAAACTCTTTATTGCTCTATCTCTTTGATTGCTGTTGGTTGGTTTAAGTTTTCTATATGTTCTTAACTCAATTTAGGAAGTTTATATGTGTCTAGAAATTTGTCAATCTTCTAGATTTTTCATTTTTTTGGAGTATAATTTTTCAAAGTAGTTTCTGATGATTATCTGGATTTCTATACTGTCAGAGGTAATATCACCTTTTTCATCTCTTATTCTGGTAATTTGGGTTGATTCTTTCTTTTGGTTAGTTGGCTAATGGTTTATCTTGTTTATTTTTTCAAGAAACCAGCTTTTGTCTTTTTTGTTTTCTGTATTTTTTTATTTTCTACTTCATTAATTTCTGCTCTGATTTTCATAATTTCCTATCTTCTACTGGCATTGGAGTTAGACTGTTGTTGTTTTTCAAGGGCTTTGAACTGTTCATTAGGTTATTTATTCGATGATTTTCTGTTCCTCTTATATGGGCAGGCAAGAGAAGAAAATCAAAGGTGTAAAAAGCTTAAAAAATCAGAAGCTTTTCTGTATGCCAACCATAAATCCACTGAAAAATCCAGAAAACAATTCCACTCACAGTAGCACCCTGAAAAATAAATATTTAGGAATAAACCTAACCAAGGAGGTAAAAGACCTCTATAAGGAAAACTATAAAAAGTTGAAAAGAGAAATCAATGAAGACCTTAGAAGATGGAAAGATCCTCTATGCTCTTGGATAGGCAGAATAAATATTATCAAAATGGCCATCTTCCCAAAAGTGATCTACAGATTCAATGGGATACCCATGAAATTACCAAGGTCACTCCTCACAGACATAGAAAATCAGTCCTTAAATTCATTTGGAAAAACAAAAAGCCCAGAATAGCCAAAGTAGTTCTTAGCAACAAGAACCATGCAGGAAGCATCACAATACCTGACTTCAAACTTTACTACAAAGCCACAATAATAAAAATAGCATGGTATTGCCACCAAAACAGACACATAGACCATTGGAGTAGGATAGAAGATTCAGAAACAAACCCACATGCTTACAGTCAATTGATTTTTTGACAAAGGAGCCAAAAACATACACTGGAAAAAGATAGCCTCTTCAACAAATGGTGTTGGGAAAACTAGTTAACCATATGCAGGAAAATGGAAATAAACCCCACTTTCTCACCCTGCAAAACAGTCAAAGATGGATCAAAGACCTGGAAGTCAAGCCAGAGACCTTGCAGCTACTTGAAGAGGGCATAGGCCCAACAATTCAATACATAGGCACAGGTAAAAACTTTCTCAACAAGACCCCAAAAGCACAAGCAACTCAAAGGAAAATCAATACATGGGATTGCATTAAACTAAAGAGCTTCTGTGCAGCAAAGAAAACTATCAAGGAACTCAACAGAGAGCCCACAGAGTGGGAGAAAATTTTTGCTAACTACCCTTCTGATCGAGGACTTATATCTAGAATGTACAGAGAACTCAAGAAACTCACAGCTAAGAAAACAAATAACCCAATCAAAAAATGGGCAAAGGATCTAAATAGACACTTCACAAAAGAAGAAATACAAATGGCCGATAAATGTATGAGGAAATGTTCAATCTCATTAGCAGTCAGAGAGATGCAAATCAAAACTACCTTGAAATGTCACCTAACGCCAATTAGAATGCCAGTCATCAAAAACACAAACAACAACAAATGCTGGCGAGGGTGTGGAGAAGTGGGAACCCTAATACATTGCTAGTGGGATTGCAAATTAGTGCAACCACTTTGGAAAAGAGTATAAAAGATCCTCAGACGAATGGGAATGAACCTACCATATGATCAGCAATACCACTTCTGGGTATCTACCCAAAAGAATGGAAACCAAACTATCAGACTAATGCATGTGTATCTATGTTTATAGCTGCACAATTCACAATAGCCAAACTATGGAACCAGCGAAGATGTCCATCAACAGATGAATGGATTACAAAACTATGGGATATGTACACAATAGAATTTTACTAAGCCTTAAAGAAGAACAAAATCATGTCATTTGCAGGGAAATGCATGGAACTGGAAAAGATTATGTTCAGTGAGATTAGTCAGTCACAAAAAGTAAAAAATCGTATGCTGTCCCTAATATGCGGAAGCTAGAGAGAAAGTGGGACATAAAAGGAACTGTAGACAAAGAAGAAGAAACCTTAAATGAGCAAAGAAGGTGACTTAACTGAAGGTGATAGGAGTGAGGAAGAGGGAAACACCCTAATGCACATGATGTACTTTCACAAATGTATCGAAGTCAATCACTAAACTGAACTTGAGAGAGAGAGAGCGACACACACACACACACACACACGGCACAAACTCACAAACTGTTCTGCTCATGCCTCTGAGCCAATTCCCTATAAAGGAGGTGAGAGATAGGACCCCGGATCTTAACACCTCAAACCCATCAACATCATCATTGGCATGGGAAGAAGGAGTCCTAGAGGAACCGTAACTCAGTACTGACGATCTACAGGTAGAACAATGTAGGGGTGATAGTAGACACAATTTTCAAGGCTGGTCTCAAAGAGTGATAAATACACAACAGGAAACAGAGAATAACCCTATAGTAGAGTTTATTCCATTGTAAGGCATACCTAGTGGTAAATATCTACCTCCACAATAGGATACTATTCATAGAGAGAAAAGGGACATAAGAAACCTACAGACTGAGAGAAAGCTATCAAAAGTGTCAAAGATATAAATTTAAGAAACCGAAAATCATGAAAAGGAAGAATAGCAAGGAAACAATGAGCTCCCAGAATTCCACAATAACAGAGCCTGCCAACACAGAATTGCATAGATTGCCAGGATAATTCAGAGCTTCAACAGTAGAAATGATACAGGACTTCCTAAAAGAATTCAGAGAAATCCTGAAAGAAATGAAGGAAGAAATAAAGAATCTGAAACCCTTAACAGGAATCAAAAAGAAGCCTTGAAGGAAGTGAAAGATGCATTAACTGAAGTGAAGACATCAATACAAACTATAAACAGTAGACTAAACCACATGGAAAATAGAATCTCACTCTTAGAAGATGACCAGTCCAAAAATGAATGCATAGTATATAATTTAGAAATAACAACTCGACAGCATGAGTTGGACATTGAAAAGATCTGGGTCAACTTTAAGAGCTAGCCTAAGAATAGTAGGCATAGTGGGAATAGAAGATGAATCCAAAAGAATCAACAATCTTTTCAAAGAAGTAATATCAGGAATTTGCCCAAACATAGAAAAAGAGGTCGACACACAGATACAGGAAACATATAGAACCTCCTGTAGACAAGATTGGAGAAAAGGTTCACCACGCCACATAATAAACTGATGTAGAGGCCAAAGAGAGAATCTTAAAGGCAACAAAAGTGAAAGACCAAGTGAGTCAGAAGCAAACCAACTAGAATCACTCCAGACCTCCCAAACCAAGTCATGAAAGCCAGGAGGGCCTGGAGCAACATACTCCAAACTCTGAAAGAAAACAACTTGCAGCCAAGAATTTCCTACCCAGCGAAAACAAAACAAGACAAAGAAAACTTTCAAATTCAATGGAGAAATAAAACCTTCCATGACAAACAGAAGCTGAAGGAATTTATGTCTTCGAAACCAGCATTAGAGAAAACACTCAAAGAGATTAATTAGAAGAACTAATAAATAAACTAACAAATAAATGAGAACCAGAGAAATAATAATTTCTAAATAGCCTCAACTCCTCAATAAAAAGACATAAAGTGGCAAAATGGATTAAAACCCAGAATCCATCTATATGCTGCCTGCAAGAAACATACCTTACAAGTAAAGATACTCACAAACTAAAGGTGAAGGGCTGGAGCAAGGTAGTCCATGCCAATGAAACTCAAAGATAAGCAGGAATAGCAACTATGATATTGACAAATTAGATCTTTTTAGCCTAAGTTTATCAGAAGAGACAAAGCAGGTCATTTTTTACTGGCAAAAGAAAAATTCAGCAAGAGGAAACAATTATAGTCAACATTTATGTCCCAAACATATGTGCAACCACTTTCATAAAACATACTAAGACATTAATTCACAAATAGATCCCAATACAATAATATTGGGACACTTTAACACTCCTCTCATACCACCAGACAATCTTCTAGACAAAAGATTAGTAAATATGCCTCAGATCTAAAAAACACCATAATCCAAATGGACCTATTAGATATACACAGAATATTTCACCCAACTACAGTTGAATTCACATTTTTCTCAGCTGCTCATGGAACCATCTTCAAAATAGACCACATTCTAGGCCAAAAAGTGAGCACTGGAAAATTTAAAAATGTGACATAACCCCCTCCATTGTTTTAGACCATAATGGAATAAAACTAGAAATCAACTATAAGAAGATCCAGAGTAACCACATAAACACATGGAGACTGAATACCACACTGCTGAACAAGGAATGGGTCATAGAAGTAGTAAGGGGAGGAATTAGGAAATTCCTAGAAACAAACGAAAATAGAGACACAGCATACAGCACATTAAAACCTCTGATGAATAACCTAATGACGCACTTCAAAACCCTTGAAAAACAGGAACAGTCCAACCCCAAAGCCACTAGAACGCAGATTGAAATTATTAAAATCAGAGCAGAAATCAATAAAGTAGAAAATAAAAAAAAAATACAGAAAATCAACAAAATGTAAAGCTGGTTTTTCTAAATAAATAAAAAAATAAGATAAATAAACCACTAGTTAACCTAACCAAAAGAAAGAATCAACTAAAATAAGAGATGAAAAAGGTGATATTATCACGAACAATGTAGAAATCCAGAGAATTATCAGAAACTACTTTGAAAAACTATACTCCAACAAAATGGAAAATCCATAATAGCTGACAAATTTCTGGACACACGCAACCTTCCTAAATTGAGTCAAGAAGATACAGAAAGTTTAAACTGACCAATAGCAGTCAAAGAGATGGAAGCAGCAATCAAGTACCTACCATCAAACAAAAGCCCAGGTCAAGATGGTTTCCCAGCGAAATTTTATAAAACCTTTGTAGAAGATCTAATCCCAATACTCTTCAATCTGTTCCACAAATAGAAAGAAATGAGACTCCCAAACACATTCTATGAAGCCAACATCACATTAATACCAAAGGGAAATAAAGACAGCTCAAGAAAAGAAAATCATTCATGAATTTAGACGCAAAACTGCTCAACAAAATACTAGCAACGTGCATTCAAAACCACATCAAGAAAACAATACACCATGACCAAGTCAGGTTTGTCTCAGGGATACAAGCTTGTTCAACATACGAAAAACAATTCATGTAATTCACTGCATAAACAGAATCAAAGACAAAATTTACATGGTCATCTCAATAGACACTGAAAAAGCATTTGATAAAATCCAACACCGACTCATGCTAAAAGCACTGCAGAGAACTGGAATAGAAGGAACATACATCAACATCATAAAGGCAATATACAGTAGGCTCACAGCCAACATCATATTAAGTGGGGAAAAACTGCATGCATATCTGTGTTTATAGCCGCACATTTCACAGTTACCAAGCTGGAATCAGCCAAGATGTCCATCAACAGATGAATGGAATACAAAACTGTGGGACATGTACACAATGGAATTTTACTCAGCCATAAAGAAGAACAAAACCATGTCATTTGCAGGGAAATTGGTGGAACTGGAAAACATTTATGCTAAGTGAGATTAGTCAGTCACAAAAAGCAAAAAATTTGAGGAAGCTAGGGAGAAAGTGGGTCATAGGAGGGACTCTAGATGAAGAAGGAAAAACCTTAGATGAGCAAAGAAGGCGAAGTAACCGAAGGTGATGGTAGAGGGGACGAAGGAAATTTCCTAAGGTACAGGATGTACAATCACAAACAAAGTCAATCATTAAGATGAAGATGAGAAGTTGGGAGAGGTGGGAATTGTCGAAGGACTAAATGAGTGATGTGTGCATGTATGCCTCTACTGCCTCTACCAGGTTGTACATCATGAAGATTACAATGCACCAAAACAAACAAACAAACAAAAGAGTAAAGATGAAAGAAACGGTGGAACAAACCTGAAAACAGCCTTGATTTCTCTCTCCAGACTTGGAGGAAAGTAGGAAATGTATTTCACTCTTATCTGAGCATATAAGATTTAGTTGTTAGAACCCACAAACTTTACCATTGTGATTTCTTAGCAACAGTTGTAAGTTGGATTCTCATACTTTGATATTTGTGTTTTATTTCAGTTTTTTGAAAGCAAATGAAAGAAAAAAATGTAGACCAGTGATTCCCAGGTGTGTTCTGTAGAATGCTAGTTTAGGGATGAGGTTTGGAAGTAGTGAATTAAGTTTTTAATGTGCTGATGCACTTTGTACATTTCTAAGAGAAGGAGGGCAGTGTAGTATTTTCCAATTTTATGACTCTTTTGGGCCCCTTTTCTATATTCTACCCCTATTCATTTCCCTAATGTACATTATGTATCCAAGGAGAAATAATTTGAGAAATGTCAGAAAACACAAATTAGAAAAAAAGAAAAAAAAATAAGAAAAAGTAAAATCACATTGCATTTGCACAGTTGCAAGACTGTTGGGAATTTTCTACTCTCTTTCAGTTTGTTTGCTTGTCCATGTCCATTTTGAAGATGGCAAATGACTTTTTAAAAATGAAACGTACTGCCATTCTAATTAGTGTGAATGGAATCCCAGTGGAGTTTTGATTTCCATTTTCTTGATTGCTAATGATGTTGAACACTTTTTTTTGTATATTTATTGGCCATTCGTATTTCTTTTTCTGAAAATTGCTATTCAGTTTGATTGCCCATTTTTTTAGTAGGCTACTTGTTTAATTTTTTAGTGTTAGGTTTTTAAAGGTCTTTGTATATTCTGTTTATTTTAGTACTCTATCAGAGGAGTAGCTGGCAAAGATTTTCCCCCATCCTATAGATTTTTCCTTCAGACTCTTGATTGTTTCCTTTACTGTGCAGAGGCTTTTTACCTTGATGCTTTCTTATTTATTGATTCTACATTTTATTTCCTGAGTGGTGGAGATCTTAGAGGAAGTCTCTACCACTGCCTATATGTTAGGGAGTTGGTCCTATGTTTTCTTCCAGTAATTGCAAGTTTCTAGTCTAATTTTAGGTCTTTCATCCATCTTGAGTTGATTCTTGGGCAGCGTGAGAGACTGAGGTCTGATTTCATTCTTCTGCATATGGTTATCCAGTTTTTCTAGCACTATTTGTTGAAAAGACTGTCTTTTCTTTAGGATATGTTTATTCAAGAATACAAAAAAGTAAAAGCTGGTGAAGATGTGGGGAAATAGGAACTTTTATACACTGTTGGTGGGAGTACAAATTAATTCAGCCACCATGGAGATCAGTATAGAGGTTCCCCAAAAGACTAGGAATAGAACCGCCATATGACCCAGCTACAACACTCCTTGGTATCTTTCTAAAGAATCAAGTCAGAATACGATAGTGATAAGTGCATATCATGTTTATAGCAGCACAATTCACAGTAGCCAAATTATAGAGACAACCTAGGTGACTGTCAATAAAGAAAATATGGTATATCTGCACATTGGACTTTTATTCAGCTATAAAGAACAAAATTATGTCATTTGCAGGAAAATGGATGGGACTCGAGGATAGTATGCTGAGCAAGGTCAGCCAGGCTCAGAAAGTCAAGGGTTGTACAGAGATATTCTCATATGTGGAAGCCAGGTAGAAAAGAGGGAACAGGGACCAGATAAATGGAGAGAGACTAGTAGACGAGCAGAATGGGATTGGGGGAGGGAAAGGGGCAAGGGGAAAAGGAGGCTGGACGAAGGAAACGGTTCAGATAATGCTGTGTCCCGATGTGAACGTCTCACTAGTGTGTACAGTGTATAAGATATCACTGCGCTTCTCACTCATTAACAGATACTGTGTGTTTGTACCACTTTGAACCTCACGGAGATGTATAATTACAATGTGCCAAGAAAAGTATCTTAAAAATGAAACATTAGAGGAAACAGACTATTTTATAAATAAGCATAGAAGAGTTCTAGTGTGGCCAAAGCAGTTTGTAGTACTCGAATGTTATATTAATTTAAGGTTTCATTAAGGTTGACCTGAATTTCTGATCTTTGTGTTACATTTTCTTACTGTCTTTTCCAGCGGCAGCCGATTAGGAGGCCTGGTTACAGTGTTGTGCTTCTTTTTCAATCATGGAGAGGTAAGTAGTCAGAAAATATTTTCAGAATTAGTCCTGGAAGTACAGCTTTATCCTTTAGATTAAATTTCTTTAAATTTAACCTATAATATAATACTTTAAATGCTTGGTTTTATTTAAATGCTAGCATTCATTTTAAGTTAACTTTTCAAGACGCTTTTATGGCCATAATTTCTTATATGATTGTAATTTTTAAAACTATGAAAGTTGATGCTTTAGGAATATACTTTTAAGTAGCCTTTGAAGAATATTTTACTATATATACATGTTTGCAAGTGTCCATGGGCTTTCTAAACAGAACAGCATTGTAAAATACAAAGACTCCGGATCCAAATCCTGGCTCTGCCATTTGGTGATTGGGCTTTCTGAGCAAGTTGTTTCATCTCTTTGCTCCTAAGTATCCTTTTTGTTAAGTAGGCCTAATGGTTACCTACTTTATAAGATTATTAGAGAAATTAAGCAAATTCAGCAGTGTACAGTGCCTAAACAATGTTTGGAACACGATGGCTGCAATTGTTAGCTTGAATTGTTATTTTTATTATTACTCCTATAAGTTTAGTTGAGATTAAATTCTAATATAAATTCACAGTGCCTATGAATTCCTTCCTCTAAATAATCATAAATGTAAATTAAATGTATTTCTCTTACAGTTCTGTGCAGATTTCTTTCATAATAAGTTTGTGTGAGGGGGAAAAGGGAAAAGGGAAAAGTCAGCTTGCTTGTGTAACATGACTTCACCCTTTCCTGGTTTCTGCACTGAGTGTCTGCAGTATTTGAAAAGAAGTGCATGTTAGAAAGCTCTTAAGAGTGAGTGATTGTACCCAAAATTATTGCAGAGTTAAGGATGAACTATTTCTGAATTAAATATTCAGCTAATATGCACTTAGTGTTTAGAATCACAGAAATGTAAGCTAGAGTAGCCATGTAGATCAAGATATTTGACACACGATTGCAGTGCAACATCACTTAGTTAGGCTTAGTGTAAACTTTGAGCCAAAATAAAGAGAATGACTTGGCTCTTCCTAACTCCAGATGTTGTGTATGGGAGTAGTGTGGACTGTGGACCATTGTGAGGCACACATTCTGAGAGAATGACTTAAGAAATGGGAAATGACGGCTTAATAATGGAAGAAAGGAGCATTGTGTGTTAACAATAAGATGCTGGAGGAAAGGGATTATTGAACATTTTGCAGCCAAGATGCAGTTAGAAAGAGGACTGATTGTGAAGTAAAAAGGTCCACTGTGTTGCCCTCCATGTATAACTAGGAGTTGTTAATTCCCGATCTTATGTTTTTCTTATAATTTTGATGCTCATGTATGGTGAACATCATTTCTTATAAAATCAGTTCTGTTTTTAACAATGGAATTCAAACTATTTAGTTGATTTTTCAGACTAAAATCTTTTTCTTTTTGATACATTTCAGCTATTTGGTTTATTTAAACATGCTTAGGCATTGCTTTCTTAGGAAAAGATAAACTAAATATGATTAAAATTAAAATTTTAGTTTTATTGAAATAGCCAAGTATTTAAATGTCACTATAGCTTTCATGTAAAAAATGACTTTTTTGTGTAATATCATATTTTAAAGTGAGAATATATACTTCAGTTTTGGATAAAGTGTTGTGAGAACCCAAGTAATTAAAAACTTTTATAATTTAATGTATGTTTTGACTTTTATGAGATTTTTAGACCTTTTTGTCTGACTTTTTAAAATGTTGCCTGAAGTATATGATTTTTATATGAGCAGAAGCATCTACTCTGGTAATACCTATTTAAGTACCTAGTGAACTTTTGTAGAACTTTGTTCAGTGAAATTACTATTGGTTAGTAATTGGTACCTTACTTTTTTAGAAGAGGTACTTAAATCACTTGAGTGAATTTTTTAAGCGCCCCAAAATAGTTTTGAAATGTTACTTGCTTTTAAGTTCTATTTTTATTATTTAGTTAGCCTTGAACTGGTTCTAAGATAATATATGATGTACATTTAAAATTTTCTTTTTCCTCAGTTTTATAAGAAAAAAATTCTGCCTTAACAACAACAACAACAACAACAAAACTATAAAATATGTAGCACAATGGGTTAATCAAATTATTTAAAACAAAACCTTTAAATCTGAAACATGTAATAATGCAATAGAGGGGCTATAAGTTGCTCAAAATAATGATCAATAATATTGAAATTATACATTCTATAATAAAAATTATGCAGATGTTTTCACTTACCAAGCTTCTTTATTAAGTGTTCATTCTGTCAGTGTTGAGAATTATTGTTAAGATGAATGTTGAAGATTTTCCTCTGCTTTTAAAATGTTTCCTTCTTGTAATATAAGCTGCATGTGGTATAGGTTGATGCTGCAGTCTTTTTAGCATACTCTTTGAACTCACTTAGATGAATACAAAGGGAAACTAAACGTAATGTTAATCTTCATCTTTTAATAGTAAGAAATTCCTTTCTGTGAAATAGTTAGCTTTTTACAGAGATGTTAAAAGTTGCTAATAATCACGATTGGTAGCATACATAAAATTTGTTCATGTATGTGAAGATAGGCACATGTAAAGAAGAAATCCTTTACTTTTTAACTTGTTTAAATTTTTAAAGAAATAATTCAAAGTGAATGACAGTATTGCCTGGGGAAGGAATCATACATAATTATCTTTTATCATCCACCACAAACTTCTGATCCATATTAGTTTCTTAACTGAGATTAAAATATAAATGTACAATCCCTAGTTACATACTGACATAGACAATATATCACTTATACAAGATTTGGAAAAGAATTCTCAAAACACTTTTAAAGCAATCTTGTTAATTCATAAAATAATTGATAAAATCATAATTGATTTTTTATTTATTTTAAACGACAAATAATAATTATGTGTATTGAGTGTAGTGTGATCTCTTTATGCATTGCAGAAAGATTTAGTCAAACTATAACACATCCCTCACCTTCCCAGTTACTTTTTTTAATAATAACTATGTTAAAATTTATTCCTTTATCAGTTTTTAAGTATGTAGTACATTATTACTAACTGTGGCACCATGCACTATCACTAAAACTTACTCATCCAATCGCATTGAGACTTCGTGCTCTTTGGTCAGTATTCTCTCCTCCCACCCCTCTCTCCTCTTCTCTTAGCCTCTGGGAACCTCTATTTTACTCTGTTTCAATGAGTTTGATGTTTGGGGATTCCATATGTTAATAAGTGATTCATGGGTTGATACTTGGAGATACTGAATATCCTGTTCTCATATAATATTTTACCAAATGATTATAGCATATTTTGATAATCCCTGCCTGAATTAGTTATTGGATTGACCATTGCAAATGATCATTTTATGATTCTGTCTTTCATTTATTTACTTATTTATACTGGGGACTGAATCCAGGGACTTACAAATGCTAGGCAAGTGCTTGACCACTGAGCTGCATCCCCAGCCCTTTTTAAAATTTAATATGATTTTGTTCAGTTAACCTCGTACCATAATGTTGTAAAGACCATTCTTTCCCTACTGAACTGTAGTGGCGCAGTTATCATAAATAAGGTGACTATTTCTGAGTTTATTTTTAGACTCAATTTGTCCCATTTTCTGTTGATCTCTAAGATAGTATCATACTCTCTTTAATATTGTAGCTTTACAGGTTTGGTATGTGGTAGTAAAAATCTCCAGACTTGTTCTTCCATGTTACTGTATCTGTTCGGTTCCTTTGTATTTCCATATAAATTATAGAATCAGCTTGCCACTAGAGTTCCTTCCCCAGCACATATGCATTCTGCTGGGATTTTAATTTTGATTACTCTGAGTCCCTAGATCAATATAGGGAGAGTTAACTTCTAAATGTATAGACTCTTCGAATTCGTAAACATTGATGTATCTCTTCATAGGGGTTTTATATATTTTTTTCAGTAGCCTTAGTTGTTTTGCTATCTTCCTTTAGTCTTTGAACAGTTCCTTTCTTTCCCTCAATTGCCTTGTACTTTCTTATCCTCAGGTATAGAATTAGCGACTTTCCTGGGAAACCTGAATCCTATTAGTGGAAAATGGTATATAGAGACCACAGTTTGGGCAATGAATACTTCCATATCCTCAAACATTAATCATTTTTGTGTGCTGGGAATTTTGTGCTTTTCTGCTTATTTTGGAAACTATTAGAGATTATTTGTAATGAATAGTTGCCCTACTTCCAGCAAGCCCACTACTGGGCACATAACCAAAGGAGTTGAAATCATTATCTTAAAGAGATATGATGACTCCCAAGTTCATTGCAGCTCTATTCACAGTAGCCAAGATACAGAATCAGCCAAGGTATCTGTCAACCTATGGATGAACAAGAAAATGTGGGACACGCATTGGTGTTTCTTTCTCAGTAATGATTCTCACATCTCAGATTTGCCGTTTGCAGGAAGTCCAATAAATGGACCGCTTAATACACCATTTCAATTCTGTGTGAAAGGTTCTTCTCTTTGTGTTTATAATTGGCATCTTTCACTTGGCGTGTCTTCGCAGGTTCAGGAAGTGTATCGTTCACTCTGGATGTTCTTTTTTTCAGTGCACTCGTGTGATGTGGACACCACCTCTCCGTGAAAGCTTCTCATATCCATTCCTTGTCCTTCAGATGTTGCTCGTGACTCATATTCTCAGGTAACTTGCACTTATCCTTGGGTGTTTTTTTCTTCTTAGATAATTTAAAGTGGTGATTCTTAAGTTTCTATAAGAAGTCAACACAGTGAATTAAGATGCCCTTGTTATGTTGAATTAGTAGACATTTTACAAGTGTAACTTAAACATACTTAATACTGAAGATATTTTCTCCGTCTGCTTCCTAGTCCTCTTCCTTTTTCTTAGTAGTTCATGGTGGCTGCTCAAAGAGAAAAAAGTCCACTTTGACTTCTGTATCTCCATTTCCCAGCTCTTTTTCTGTTATCACTGTAGTGTCTCAAACATGAGCAGACAGAAGAGAGGGACTGATCCTACTAAACTTTATCCTGTAAGATATAATCCTTTGGAGAAAAAGGAGTAGTTCACACAGTCATCATAATCAGCACATACATTAGCACATTTAATTTGTTCTCCTGCATTTGCTTAGCCTCCCCAAGAATTGGGTAGTAGTAATAGGAAGAGACCACCTCAGTGGACTGAAGATAGTCTAGGAGAATTCCTGCTAGAAATTAGGGATGGAGTTAGCCTTTCCCGGTTCATATGACGTTCAGTTAGAAACCTAACAGGTCCAAACACCAATAAGAGTAGAAATAAGAACATTTCTCTTTCTGTTGACAGATACCGCATTTCAACACAAATTGCTTTGCCTCAAAGGGTAAACATAAAACAAAACAGGGCCTATCAAGAAAAAAGAACGATAGAAATATAAAGCTGTCTGGGATTGGGAATATCCTTCCGTGCTTCAGAGGAACCTTGTTGAGGTCTGTTATGCTGAACACTTTGGGCAGTCATTTCCCTCTGTAATTACCTCAGCAGGCATGGAGCCCCTGCGTGGCTTCCAGTTCCCTGTGCAGTGTTTTCAGATCGACTTTTCAGAGGCAGGATGGGTGGTAGTTTTTGCATCAGGAGCTTTTTAAGTCTGTGCGATTCCAGCCTTACTTCTGTCCCCCAAAGCCGCTTCTATATCATTTTCAATTAGGAAACCTCTGTGAATTTATAACCTTTAGCTCTGTTCTGTTGATTGTGGAGCTTGTTGAGAGCTACACTCTTCTCAGACATTTCTGGAAGGAATGTTGTGCTCTAAGAGAGTCCATTTACCACTCCAGAAGCTGTTTTTTCTCATCTATTTACTTGATCTTGGCTTTTTCCCCACAGTGGTGCAGATACGGGGCTGCCCATCAGTCTCTCGTTCCTGCTTTTCTTCTCCCTCTGCTCCTGTCTTAACTGCAGTGAAGGCAAGCCTTCGATTCTTCTCACGGTCACTCACTAATCGCCTCTCACTTGCAGAGTGGTGGATGGTGCTACTCCAGTTGCCGACCACTGCTTCCTTTCATTCGTCTTTTTTTTTTTTTTTTGCGGTACTGGGGCTTGAAGTTAGGGGCATTCTACCTCCGAGCTACACCCCCAGTCCTATTTTTTATTCTTTATTTTGAAACAGGGTCTCACTAAGTCGAGGAGTGCCTCACTAGATAGCTGAGGCTGGCCGCGAACCCGGATCCTCCGGTCTCAGCCTCCCGAATGCTGGGATTACAAGCGTGCGCCACCACGCCCGGCGCTTTCATTCATCTTTTCTGTAGAAGGTTGCAGTAGTTTCTTGCTGCTGTGATAACGAATTACCACAAACATTATTACCTTACAGTTCTATAGGTCAGAGTTCCTAAACTTAGGGGCTCCTGGCGATTCTGGGGGAGAATCAGTTTTGTGCCTTTTCCGTGGTCTAGTTTTTTGGTTCAGGATCCCTTCAGTCATCAAAGGCAGCAATGAGCATTGAGTCCTTTTCCAGTCACTTCGTGCCACTCTTCTCTTGTGCCTCTCACTGTTTTAAGAACCCGTGTGATGGCCAGGCATAGTGGTGCATGCCTGTTGTCCTCCTGCTTGGGAGGCTGAGGCAGGAGCATCGTAACTTGAGGTCAACCGGGACAACTTAATGTGTCCCTGTCTTAAAAAGTTGAAAGGACTGGGGGTATGGCTCAGCAATAGAATGCTTGCCTAGCTGTGGCCAGTACTGCAAAAACAAAACAACAACAACAAAAACCCGCTTGCGATTACACTGGGCCCTCCAGGATAATTTCCCACTCTTTGGGTTAGGTGGTTGGTAATCTTAATTCCATCCGCAACCTTAGCTCCCTTGGCCGTGACATGTGACGTATCTACACGCTCCAGGGATGAGGAGGGGGACGCCTCTGGAGGCCATTATTCTGCCTATCATAAGGCATTTGCTTCAGTTTCTTTTTCCTGTCTTCAGAGGCTGCTTTCTGTTGAGATCTCTTCTGATTTGTTCTTTAGGTGCTTCTGTGACAAGTTCTTCTTTTCTTTAGCCTCCCCAAAATTATTGTCATTTTCAACCTCATCTACCACCTCATTCCTATCTTTTGTTTTTGTCTGGAAATATTAGGGGCCGTCCTTTCTTTCCTCAGAGTCCTCGTTACTCTGAAGACTTTGCATCCTAGTGGCTATCTTCTGGTGTTCCTGGTTCAGATGCAGCCCAGCTCGATCCTCCTCACCGCTCCGCGGCCCCTCCTCCCTTCTGATGGGACGGCTTTCCTGGGTTTGTTCCCTAGTTGGCATGGCTCCCTTTTGCCCGGTGTGTCTTACTGTGGCTAGTGTGACTAACTGTTGGAAGTCTGTGGCGCTGCTTTCATTTTCTGGAGGGGACAACTGCATTTTTGAAAGCTATGGTCTTTATAGCTGGGGAAGCCATACCTGCTCTCTTGCAGTTGTGATAGACTTGTTGCCTTTCTCTGCTGGTCAGCTATATTTTCTGATATCGCCTTCTTTTTATTGAATCCTGCCTCCTCTGGAAGGAAATACCAGTAAGTCTTAGCTTTCTCTTAATTATTCTTGACTATATTTCTCTCTCTCTCTCTCTCTCATGTTGGGTCAGTTCTATATTGATCATAGCATCAGCAGTTGGAATCCTTTGGTTTCTATTTGTTCTTGTCTTCCTCCAGTGCCTTCTGTACCAGTTGCCAGATTAGTATTAAATTCTACTCTGACATGTTTAATGTCCCTTGGTACCCATAAAATGAAAATCTTTTTTAGTATTCAAAAGCATTAGGAAGGAGCAGGGGAGGTCCTCAGTGGTAGAGTGCTTGCCTAGCAGACACAAGGCCCTGAGTTGCATCCTTAGCACTGCAAAGAAAAAAAAAAGCAATAGAGAAAGCTTTATTTTAGACAAAGTCTTTCAAAGTTTATGGTTAGGATGCAACCATAAATATTCTGTTTCTCTTTACTTAGCTCCATTTTGAAAAGCTGGATTTCATCTAGTTAGTTGATTTGTAATTCATTACTAATCTACCTGAAATTTAAAAGTTCTTGGGTTGGATTAGCAGAATCAAACACAATAAGCTTAAATAGGGCTTGGCAGAGAGCCTTGTCCCTTGAGGAAGGGACATTTGAGGACGAGAAGAAGGGCATTTCCTGCGGCACTCAGTGCCCTGGTGAGTTTACCCAAAGGAGAGTTGAGATCCTCTGTCAAGCGCCTACCCTGCTGTCTTGGTATGTTCACATGCACACATGACTTCTGCGAGGAGGGTAGGCACATTTAGGGGCTTTGCACTGGCTCAGGTTTAGGGGAAAAAATAAACCACCTCACCTTCCGAAAAAACTCCCCAGTTACTCATTGGTCCAATATGCAGCTTCCAGCGACGGCTGCAGAACTGCCTCCTGCCTTTGCCTCCTGTCACGGCTGTCCTTCGTATCTGTGCACAGTCAGCTTTTATCCCACGTCCTCGTGAACCCCCCCCCAGCTGCTCAGCCCCTACTCTGAATTCTTGTAGTACTGGTCTGTATATTGCTTAGCAGGTAGAGTATCTTACTCTCTGTCATTTTTCATAGATATCCTCTGTCTCTCCAACTAGTGAATCTATTGAATCAATATTTTAAAATATCCAATTATGAATCCATCAAAATATAATTTGGAAAAAAAAATGCAAGGACTATCCTGACCTGGCCACCTTCCCACTCTGTGACTGAGCTTTGTGGTTTTACAATAATAATGGGTATTTACTTTTCATAGCAAATTGTTGTAATTAAATGTCAGGAGGTATAATTTCTAACCCCTTGGTTCGTTTTTATGTTCAGTTTATGTTATAACCACATCATGTTGAAGGTTCTAATTTACAGCAGTTTGGAGCTGTGGTAGACTATTTTGTGACTAGACTTACTGATATTTATTTTATCTTTTCAAGGGCTACAAAACTTCATAGAGGAAGCTTGATTGCACTCTGCGCTTCCAATGTATTTTTCATGCTTCCTTGGCAGTTTGCTCAGTTTGTACTTCTTACCCAGGTAAGGTGATTATATTTTTAAATTGATTTAAGCTTATTGTGTTTGATTATGTGAACTCATCTGTATAAAGTTATAACTGAGCTGCTATATAGTTAATGCTTTTAAAGAAAGCTCAGAGCAGAGAAATATGTAAGATTTTTATATGTAAATAAGTATTACTTATTTACTTGTTAGCGGATTGCATTTATTAAACTCAAGTTTGTAAAAATGCCTTTCTTTTTTATTCAGTATTTAAGTGTGCTTAAATGAGAGCTAGTGCTATAATTTTAATTATTTCTCTTAAGTGTTTCTTTTGTGAAAAGTGCCTTACATTCTTACATTAGGATAAATATACATGGGAGAACAGATAAGTAGCAACTTAGTTCATGTTTTTTGTGACTCCGGGACCCATCTGTAGCTTCTCTGTCACCTCCTTTCGGATAGAGGCACGTGAGGCCAGAAACCGAGGTGGAGAGAGAGAGGAGTTGTTTTTTAATATTCTTTGGAATGACTTGTTTCACAAATGAAGTCAGACTTGGATTTAAGTCCTAACTTTATTCTTTAGCTTCCTACACAAAAAACTTAACTTTTCTTAGTTCCAGTTTTCTCATTTCTGAAATAGAGAAATAATAGAACCTACTTTTCTGTGTTGTCGTATGATCAGATGAGATCATGTATATAAAATTCTTTAACAGAGTACCCAGTACTTAGCCAGATCTCAGGTTAGCTGCTTTTTTTCATTATTTTTAAAAAAACTAGGCCCAATTTGTACTTTCTTCTTCCTTTGATCTTATCCTTTAAACTCCTTTGTCTTCTCTAGTTTGATGGGATTTTATATCCTTTTCTGATTTCAATTGTTCCTGAGACTCTCTCTTTAAGATTCTACTGGGGAAGTGTGTTGTATATTCTTTAGTCGTGGGATGAAAGAGCTTTTCCCCCATTGCTTCCAGTTAGTGGAGATGGCCTGCTTTTTGTTGTTTTTTGTTCTGGAGAGTGTGTATGTGGGGGCGGGGGAGACTTATGTCCAAAAAGTTTACTATGTCATATCAGTCACTCTTGAGTGATACAGCTTCCCGATGGCTAACTAGTGAAGGGGCACTTTGTTGGTGTTTCTTACTGATGCCAATATTTGTTGTAGATTTCTTGGAGATAAAAAAACTTAAGATGGAACTTAAGTTTTATGCTTAAATTTTTAGCTGTTTTCTGTGTGTCCATGCTGTTTGTGTAGTAGGAGAGGCATGGAATTTAACTCAAATGACTTTTTCCATGAAGAAAGGTAAAGCCATTATATGACATAATATCTCTTTATAAGAGATACAGTATCATTATTTAATTGATTAATCCATCTAAATAATTGCAGTGCTTAGAATTCTTGACAAATAATTTTCTTCAAGAAAAATTTAAAAGCACTTTTGCAGTGAAAGTACTTCTAATTTGAAATTTGATAAATTTGATTATAAATAATATTTGAATTTTATATTAATGAAATAGGATACTAATGGAGATAGTTGTAAAGAGTGAATAGTAAACAGAAATTAATGTAATTTTACACAAACATGTATTACTAATTATTTTAAACTTTAATCTACCATTCCCAATTATGTACTCATAGTCATGTTATATTTTCATACTTTTTATTGCACATGGCCCATTTTAATTATACATGTTGATACAGTAGGTCTGATACGATAATGAATGCTGTTTTGGATTGTCCACAAAGTAGATAATTCACATGATTAAAATGAAAATGATTAGTTGTAAAATTAAAGACCTGTGTGTAAGAGAGAAAAATCAACCCAGATTTGCTATATTAATATATTGACCATATTCAATAATAAATTGGCAGATAAAAGGAAAACTAAAATTTATATTTCTGTATAAATATAAATAAAAACAATTTTCTTTATTCTTATAGCTATTCATTTTACATATTTTATTTTTAACTTAATTTCTTCTTAAATTTCAGATTGCATCATTGTTTGCAGTATATGTTGTGGGGTATATTGATAGATGTAAATTACAGAAGATCATTTATATACACATGGTAATGATTTTTTTATTGTTTGTTTTCTGTTTAGTTTGCTCTTAAGATAAACTCCTGATTAATATTTGATTTGTTCATTGTTGAAATTAGTTGTGAAATGATTCCATAACTAAGACGAGTGTCATTCAAACACTGTGATATAGTTGACAGACTTGATTTAAATAGTCTACCCAGAGAGTTTTAATTTGAGTCATGTTATCTGACTGAGGTCCTGTCTAGCTTATACATTATCAATAAAAGAAATTCATGAAAGAGAAATGTGAAGCATTTTATTATCCGTGGAACTATCTGTTAAAGTGAAATGTAGTGTTTATTCCCTGGGCATCTGCTATCCAAGCACATGGGACACAATGGGACACACCAGCGACTAGGACTGGAGACCCCAGTGTCAGCATTTACCTCCCTTAGCTTCTAGGAGAGGGGGGAAGGAGGAAGAAAGATGGGATGAATAATGAGTGCCCTGAAGGGTAAGTTATATAGCGTTGTTGGAAGATGAGAAGGATTAAAGAAAAAAGTTAGGGTAGGGCGTATCAGGAATGCTCAGATCAGAGGGTGAGGTGTCAAGTGACATGGTCCGGCTGGGTCTTGTTAAGAAAGAGGGAATTGAGCAAAGATTGGAGGGAGGATAGGAGCTACGTAGCTAATAGGTATCCCAGAGCCGGGCATGGTGGCGCACGCTTGTAAGCCCAGCATTTGGGAGGCTGAAACCAGAGGATCCGGGTTCACGGCCAGCCTCAGCTACCTAGTGAGGCCCTCCGCAACTTAGTGAGACCCGGTTTCAAAATAAAGAATAAAAAAAAATAGGGCTGGGCGTATAGCTCGGAGGTAGAATGCCCCTGAGTTCAATCCCCAGTGCTGGAAAAAAAAAAAAAAAGGTATCACAGAGAAGAGCATTCTAGGTTTCTAGGTTGGTGCAACAGCTGGAGCAAAGGTCCTAAGACTGATTGGTTGATGCTGATGAATGTTTATCTTTTTAAAACATTTGTTTTTTATTTTTCATTTTTTTATACATTAGATTTTTCTTTTTTTCTGACAACTTTAGTGTTATTATAGTGTGCCATTATTACTTTTTATTCTCTAATAGTTGATAAATATAAAAGGGCATTTAAGTATAGGGGAGTTATGAACACAGTTACAAAGTCAACAACCAGGAGCCTATCCTCCAAATGAAGAATAGAGCCTTGTCATGACTTTGAAGTCCTGTGTGCCCTAAATTCATCTTCTCGCCTCTCCTAGAGGTGACCACTGTCCTGACTCTGTATTGTCATGCATTTGCTTTCCTTCATCATTTCACTGTATATGCGTTCCAAAAGATCATCTGTTTCATTATTAAATATCAACGTAGTTTTTAAGGTCAGTACAAATGGTGTGTTTTCACTTAGGCTTCTGAGCTTTCTGTTGGAGCTCACATATTTTCACTGCTTTATGTTTTCCATTGTATGAATAAAGCACAATTCGTCCATTTCCTTGTTGAAGGACATTTAGATTCTCTCCTCTCCACCACCCCTGCCTCCTTTTCAATGTGAATAACACTGTACATTGTTACACGTATTTCCTGGCATATGTGTGTCAAGAGTTTCTCTGGGGCACCTGTAGTAGACTTGCTGCGTGGTAAGTTATGTCCATGTCCAACTTCATAAATTATTTCCAGGAGTTTGTTGTTGTTCTTTATTCTTTTGGATTTTTTATAAATAACCGTATCATCAGACCAGTTTATTTCTTTTGATTTTTATACCCTTTATTTTCTTTTCTTACTGTATTACCTAGGGTTTTTTTATTATGTCGAAAAGCAGTAATAGAAGGGAACTTTCTTGCCTTGTTCCTGATCCTAGTAGAAAGCTTCAGGTTTCTCACCATTAAGTATGATGCTAACTATAAGATTGTTACAAATATGTTTTATTACATTGAGGAAATTTCTTTATATTCTTAATTTGCTAAGAATTTTTAGCACAAATGCATATTAAGTTTTGTCAGGTAATTTTTCTGCATGTATTGACATGATTATGTAATTTTTCTTTAGCTAGTTGATATTATGGAATACTTAATTGGTTTTCAAATGCTGAAGCAGTCTTGCATATCTGGGATAAATATTACTTGGTTGTGGTATATGACTTTTTATTTTTATTCAATTTGATAATGTCTTGGTGAAGTTTTTTATATGTATTTGTATTCATGAGAGATTACTGGCGTATGTAATGTAGTATTAGGGTAATATTGGCTTCATAGAATGAGTTAGAAAGTTTATCCTCTGCTTTCATTTTTCTGGAAGCAATTATAGAAAATTGGTATAATTTCTTCCTAAGAACATAATACTCTGACATATTTCAAAATGGTACCTTTCCCCCACTGCCAGAAGCACAGAGTGATTTTCCTCTGATACGCGTTGTGAAGACCTACCAGAGCACTTGGAGGCAAAACTAAAAATGTAGGCACCTCCATGAGACCAAAGTTCTCGACTCTTCGAGTTGTTCATACTGAGCCTCCAGCAAGCACCAAGTGCAGTTTGGATTTTCCGACCTTCCACGGGGTCTGGTTCCTGGAAGGATTCTGCTCCTGGATTTCTGCTCCAGGAATTTATGATTCTGTGCATCTCCCTGTGTGTCCCCCCGACTGTGGCAGCAGTGTGCTCGGTGGCCTCACGTCTCTGTCATAGCTACAAAGAGTTGCTGCTTGGCATTTTCCTTGTTAGGACCTCGTGGCGGCTTCTCAGGCCCTTATATGCAGGACCCCCATTTTGATTTGTTTTACATTTCCCTATTGAATAGTTAGTTATACTGAGCATCTTTTCATGTTCTTCTTGATAATTTATATATTCTGGAGAAATGTCTTTCAAGTTCTTTGCTCATTTTTGAATCTGGTGTGTGTGTGTGTGTGTGTGTGTGTGTGTGTGTGTGTGTGTGTGTGTGTTGAGTTTTAGAACTTCTGTGTATATTCTGGATAGTAATACCTAATCAGATATATGATTTGCAAGTATTTTATCCCAATATTTTCACAGTATTGTCCTCTACTATATGAACATGGGATGTCTTTCCAATATTTTTATTTCAGCAGTGTTTTGTAGCTTTTGGTGTACAAGTCTTATAGCTCCTTAGATAATTACTGAATATTTTATTCTTTTTGATACTAATATTAAAAGAAATTGTTTTCTTAATTCCCTTTTCAGATTACTCATAGTTAGTATACAGAAATTAAATTGACTTTCCTTTTTGACTTTGTATCCTGATACTCTGCTGAATTTTTAACAATTTTTTTGTGCAAGTTTTCTCCATATTAAATAATACTATTTGTGAACAGAGACCATTTTACTTCTTCCTTTCTGATTTAGATGCATTTTCTTCTCTAATTTGGCAAAGAATCAGATACAAAATCAACATACAAAAATTGACACCTTAAATATAAAACCTATTTAAGCCTCCAGTTTTTTCTAACATAATCTGTTTCTCTCAAAATATTTTTTCTGTTGTTTAATGGCAGAATTATCCACCCAGTGCTCAGTGCTCAAGCCAAAAGTTTTTATTCCTTTCTCCTCTTTTCAATACACTTTGAATGTAATTCATTAGCAAATCCTGTAGACTCTAGCTTCCAAATGTCTGGGATATAATCACTTCTCTGCCAAACCACTTTGGCAGAACTCATACAATGGAAGCTACAAAACACTAAAGAAAGAAATTAAGAAGACAAATTCAGTAAAGCTTAGTTTTCCATTCTGAGCTCTTTAATCTGTTATTATTATCCTCTTCTAAGACACTCCTCCTCCTTAACCTCTTCCTTTTGGAGCCTCTTATTCTCTAGATGAGGTCCTGAAGTACTTGGTGCTTTGCATTTAGAGTCTCCAACTAGTGCTGTAGATTTAAGTGGAAATAATGTGATTTAATTTTCATAAATAGAACTTTGTAAACAAAGCCAGAGTTGTGGGTTTTTTCAGATTTATTAATTTTGAGATATTTATCTCATTTTTCTCGCTTCCTTCAGTAAAAGTCATATGCCAATTCTGATAATAAGATTTTTCTCAGCAAATTTAGGATTTTTTAAAGCAAGTTAGTATGTATTAACTTCAACTCCAGATATTTCTAGAGACAGTTTGAACTTCCTTTCTTACTCCTGCCTTATACTTTCTTTTCAATATCTTTGGCATTGTTTTGCTTGGGTCTTAGTCAAGAAACCAAAGTAGTAGTATTTTCTCAATTTTTGCCAAAATTGCAGTGGGAATAAATAATTATGCACATACATAAAACAGCATGAACAGCAAAGAAAAGATGCTGTGTTTCATCCACTCAGAAGAGTGTAGAAGTGAAATAGGATGTAACATTTTTTCCCTATGAAACTGAGAAGTTTTGAAGTAATAACGCACCGTGTGGGGCAGAGAGTGTATTGACAGGGACTTTGAAAGACAAATTTGTCGGCTTTTTTCAGGTTTTAAAATTTGTATATCCTTGATCCATCAATTCCACTTCTGATGGTTTATTCATAAATGTATTATTGACATGCAAATAAGATATACACATAGGGTGTTTATCATAACAGTGTTTGTAATAGGAAAAGCAAAACAAAATAGAGCTGGAAAGCACTTAGCTGTTGAGCAGTACGTAGAAGACTAGTTAAATAAATATGTCACATCTATAGAGTAGAATTCTTTTCTCAGTTCTTAAACAGAATGATTTAGGTTGGTTTGGATTAAAACAGAAAGCTAAAACATGTTAAGAGTAAAAGCAGCAGTATAACTTATCGGGTAGGCTCCCATTTTGGCTTTTAAACAAAATATGAACTAGAAGTTATTCCTGTTGCTGCCTGGAATTGTGCACAGAACACTTGATGGTGGTCGTCTCCTGGGGTGTGAAATGTGTGTTGGAGAGGGCGCTATTTGCATTATATATATATATATATCCTTTTGAATGGTTTGAATTTTGTTTATCATGGACATGTGTCATTTTCACAATGAGAATTAATGATTTTCTTTTTGATTCATGTGCATTAATCTTATTTTTCTTTGATCTTTCCAGATTTCTCTTGCACTTTGTTTTGTTTTGATGTTTGGGAATTCAATGCTATTAACATCTTATTATGCTTCCTCCTTGGTAATTATTTGGGTAAGTATTTCTTAAGTACATGGCTGGTTTTGAATATAATGCTATGTTTCTATATCACTGGCTTGGGAGTCATGAGCAGTTTGTACAGGAATCACATCAAGTGTCTTACTGAATACATCTATATGTGATAGAATATTCAAGTACTCACTTGTAAAGTAGGGGGGAATCCACAGTGCATGTTAATCTTGAAAGCATAGCATCTTGTCTTTTAGCCCCAGTTTGCCCTATCTTTCTTTTCTCTCAGTGAAATTTTAGTCCTAGGGTTCGTTCCAGAAAGGTTTCAATGTTTTTCCTCTTCTTTTTTTCAGTCAGTCAAAATGTAAGTAAGTCATCTCTTTCAGAGATGACTCTATTTTCCCCTCCACGGCTTCCACCATTACAATGTTTTGCAACCCTTAAGTTATTCCCTATATCCTAAGTACACACACTTTAGTATAGGACAGTTTCTTGGAGACAAAACATATTGCCCTGTCTTACTTGGAGTGCATTCTACTTTTTAAGTAATCATTTAAGTTACTCAGATTGTTTTGGCTTTCTTGATTTCTATGACCTATAAACATTTGGAGCCTCCTGTGTCTTTGTCCCAATTTGGAACCTCCTATGCCTTTTCCTATTTTTCAAATGATTAATTATTTAAAAATTCATTTCCCAAAAATACGCTTTTCCCAATCTGAGTTACCACCCTTTATAGGTGTTGTGACTCCAGTGTTATATTCAGCCATGAAAATGAGGAATTAGCATGTGATGATGCTGCGTTTTCAATAAGTCATTAATTGAGTTTCTGTGCTTTGACATTAGTAAGTTCAGTTCTTAAAATTAGTATACTCTGTAATTAGGAAATGTGTCAATATGCCCAGTTCTGTATTTCACGTGCATGCATGGCAAGTACTGCTGTTACTCAGGATGAAACACGTGACTCTGTACTTGTGTACACAGAAGCCATTGAATTGAAGATTGCATGTGAATACAATCTCATCTGAGTACATTTGTAAGGGATTTCTCTTTAACTCAGTTGAGTACCTACAGTGCATCAGGTGCCCTGCTAGATGCTTAACACTGAGGTGTGTCTTAGGTGTGATTAAACATGTTTATGTATACCTCATGTTCTGATGTGTGAAAACACATGATGCTAACAGGTATATGCACATTTGCTGATAGATTTCTTTACTTTTAATCATTTTGAAACCTGAATTATATCTCATTTTGTATTCTCAAATGTTCAGACAACTTATGAAAACACTTAATTTAGGTTCAAGTATTTGTGCTTTGATCTCTAAACATATTTTTGCCACATTTGAAGTAGATTTAGCTTCCTAAATATAGTTTGTGATAATATGTACCTGCAGAGACTTAAGATTTGACAGAGAAGTATTTAGTTGATCCATTAAAATCTTATTTGTAGTTTATCCCAAGAATCAGTAATTCTTAGTTCAAGGAAAATCTTATGCCTATATGACTGATACCTAAAATTCTGAAAATGTTATATGCCTCTTCGTTCTTCGGTAAATTGGATATGTAAAAATCAACCCTAGAAATTTATATATGGTGATTATCTTTTCAATTTTGCAGTTACTAACTGCTCTAATCTACTTTGGGTAAAACAAGGTTATTTTTTTAAGTCACAGACTACAGAAATAAGCATGTGGTAATACTGTGTGAAAAATCAGCAGTATGCTAAATTTTAGATTTTTGAGAGAGTAATTATTTAGAATGATTATTCCTTGACTCTATACCAATAAGTATTAACTGTTATTTTCTCTATACAGGGCTTGCTGGCAATGAAATCATATTTTCTGAAAATAAATGTATCTGAACTTAGTTTATGGGTAAGAATCAATCTATTTTAATGCATGTTTTTCTTCTTTGAAATATATCATTGGTTTTATGGTTTACTTTTAAGTGAATGGTATATGCAATGCAGGGAGTCTAAAAATTTTGCAATATATGAGGATTTAATTTTACTGTATCAAATTATCCTTTTAAAGCAAGTTAAGAGATAAATAATAAATTCTTTTTATTTTTTTTATTGCCCACGTGTTTCTTTTAAAGAATGGCACATGTGTAAGAAACCATCAGTAGAAGGAGAATTTAACTATAATTCCTGTATAAATCTCTGATAAAAATTAATTTTGCTAATAATATTTTATGCATGTCTTTTTACTTGATTTTGGAGCAACATGCTTTATTTTAAATTAAAATGCATTTATTTTAGCATTTTTCTTTTGAAGATAGAGATATTTATTTCATAAGTGATATAGCTAAAGCTCTAAAGCATAAAATCTAGTTTTATTATGTTTTATTTTTCTTCTGTAGATAATACAAGGATGTCTTTGGTTATTTGGAACTGTTACACTCAAGTACTTGACATCTAGAATCTTTGGCATTGCAGATGATGTAAGTGCATTTTGCTTAAACTTGAAAGACTTGAAATGAACCAAAAGGCAGAGAATGAATTATTTGATTATTAAAGTACCACTGTTTCAATGAAATTCCAGTAGGAATTCTAACCTATTTCATCTTTTTAATGTAATAAAAAGCAAATCTAATTATATAATATAGTTTTTTTTCTCCAAAATTAATATCTTGATATAATTCTCTTGTTTTCTTGATAATTTCTATACACAAAGATTTTTATAATTTAAAATAAAAATTTGTAGAGTTTTCTAATAAGAAAATTAGCACACTTCCAATTGAGGAACTGAATGAACTATTTGTTAATTTATCCCTGATTTCCCAGCCCTGCTCCATCCATACTCTGCTTGATAGAAGTTTGATGAGTTGAATGCTATGGCTCTAGTATTTTCACATTACAAATTTTACTTAGTTTTGATTCCCTCTGTAGGCTTTATAAAATGTCTACCTTTGTGCCAATACCATGCTGTTTTATTACTATGGCTCTGTAGTATAGTTTGAAGTCAAGTATTGTGATGCCTCCTGCACGGTTTTTGTTGCTGAGAACTACTTTGGCTATTCTGAGTTTTTTGTTGTTCCAAAAGAATTTAAGGACTGATTTTTCTATAACTGTGAAGAATGACCTTGATATTTTAATGGGTATTGCATTGAATCTGTAGATCATTTTTAGAAGAATGCTGTTTTGATAAAATTTATTCGGCCTATCCAAGAGCCTGGGAAATCTTTCCATCTTCTGAGGTCTTCTTCAGTTTACTTTTTCAGTATTTTGTAATTTTCCTTTTAGAGGCCTTTTACTTCCTTGATTAGGTTTATTCCTAAGTATTTTATTGTTTTGGGGATATCATGAGTGGAAATATTTTCTGGATTTCTTTTTTGGTGAATTTATGGTTGGTATACAGAAAAGCTTCTGATTTTTTAAGATTGATTTTGTATCCAAACACTTTGCTGAATTTATTGATCATTCCTAAGAGCCTTTATTGAGTCTGCTAGGTATAATATGTCATTTGCAAATTGAGGTAATTTCAGATCTTCTTTTCCTATTTGTACTCCTTCCATTTCCTTTTCTTGCTTTCTTGCTCTGACTAGAATCTCAAGTAATATATTGAAAAGGAGTGGTGATAGTGGACATATTTGTCTTATTCCTATTTTTAAGGGGAACTCTTGTAGTTTTTCCGAATTCAATATGAAATTGGCTATGGGCCTATTGTATATTGCCTTTATGATGTTGAGGTGTGTTCCTTCTATTCCAATTCTCTGCAGTGCTTTTAGCATGAGTGTGTGTTGAATTTTCTCCAATGCTTTTTCAGCATCTATTGAAATGATCATGTAAATTTTGTCTTTGATTCTGTTTATGTGGTGAATTACATGGATTGTTTTTCGTATGTTGAACAAACCTTCCATCCCTGGGATGAACCCAACTCGGTTGTGGTGTATAATTTTCTTGATGTGGTTTCGAATGGGTGTTTCTAGTATTTTTTTTAGCAGTTTTGCATCTAAGTTCATTAATAATTTTCTTTTCTTGATCTGTCTTTATTTGGTTTTGGTATTAATGTGATTTTGGCTTCATAGAATGTATTTGGGAGGGTCCTGTCTCTTTCTATTTCATGATTAGATCTTCTATAAAGGTTTTATAAAATTTTGCTGGGAAATCATCTTGACCTGGGCTTTTCTTTGATGGTAGTCTCTTTATTGTTTCTTCAATCTCTTTGATTGCTAATGGTGATTTAAATTTTCTATATCTTCTTGATTCAATTTAGGAAGGTTATATGTGTCTAGAAATTTGTCAATTTCTTCTAGGTTTTCCATTTTTTTGGAGTATAGTTTTTCAAAGTAGTTTCTGATGATCCTCTGGATTTCAGTGCTGTTGTGGTAATATCACCTTTTTCATCTCTTAGTAATGTGGGTTGATTCTTTCTTTTGTTTACATTGGCTAGTGGTTTATCTATCTTATTTATTTTTTCAAGAAGCCAGCTTTTGATAGTAATAAAAACAGCATGGTATTGGCACAAAACCAGACACATAGACCAATGGAGCAGAATAGAAGACTCAGAAACAAATCCGCACATTTACAGCCAATTGATTTTTGACAAAGGGGCCAAAAACATACACTGGAAAAAAGACAGCCTCTTCAACAAATGATATTGGCAAAACTGGTTATCCATATGCAGGAAAATAGAAATAAACCCCACTCTCACCCTAAACATAAGTCAATTCAAGGTGGATCAAAGACCTGGAAATTAGACCAGAGACCTTGCAGCTACTTGAAGAGGGCATAGGATCAACACTCCAACACATAGGCACAGATTAAAACCTCTTTAACAAGACCCCAAAGGCACAAGAAATTAAAATGAGGATCAATACATGGGATTGTATTAAACTGAAGAGTTTCTGTGCAGCAAAGGGAAACTATCAAGAACCTCAACAGAGAGCTGACAGAATGGGAGAAGATTTTTGCCCGCTACTCCTCTGTTAGAGGACTAAGATCTAGAATATACAGAGAACTCAAAAACTCACCCCCCAAAAAACAAATAAGCCAATCCAAAAATGGGCAAGTGAACTAAATAGACACTTCACAAAAGAAGAAATACAAGTGGCAAATAAATGCATGAAAAAATGTTCAGCAACATTGACAATCAGAGAGATGCAAATCAAAACTACTCTGAGATTTCACCTAACCCCAGTTAGAATGGCAATCATTAAAAACACAACAACAAATGCTGGTGAGGATGTGAGGAAGTAGAAACTCTAATATTTTATTGATGAGATTTCAAATTATTGCAACTACTTTGGAAAACACTGTGGAGGATCCTCAGAAGAATGGGAATGAGTCTGCCGTATGTCCTGGCTATACCACTACTGAATATCTACCCAAAAGAATGGAAACCAAGCTACCAGAGTAATGCATGCATATCTATGTTTATGGCGACACAATTCACAATTGCCAAACTATGGAACCAGCCAGTATGTCGAGATGTCCATCAACAGATAAATGGATTACAAAATACACAATGGAATTTTACTGAGACATAAAGAAGAAATGTGTTCTTTGCAGGGAAATGAATGGAACTGGAGAACATTATGCTGAATGAGATTATCAGTCACAAAAAGTGAAAAGTTGGATGTTCTCCCTAATATGCGGAATCCAGGGAGAAAATGGGACATAGGAAGGACGCCAGACCAAGGAAAAACTTTAGATGAGTTAAGAAGAGGACCTAACTGAGGAGATGGGAGGGGGGAGAGGGAAACACCTCGATGGACGTGATGTACACACACAAGCGATCACTGGGTAGGGGAGGGAAGAGGGCGGGAACTAGGGGAGGGCTCAGTGAGTGCTGTGTGCTCCTGTGTCTCTGTCACCCTGAACTTCATCAAGATGTATAATTACAAGCACCAATTTAAAAAAAAAAAAACAACTTCCACTTTGCAAACCAGTTGTTCTTTCAACAGAGCCTAACCTTTAAGTTTATGTGCTCTAGTGTCAGACAAACCTAGGTTCAAGTCCTAATTGTCGTGCATTGCCTGCGTAATCTCAATTTACCAAAGTGAAAAGTACTTGCACAGTACCCAATAAATATGAACTCTTGTCATTTCTATTTTTATTATCATTGGTGTCAGTTTGTTATCATTGTATATACACACACCCCACATTTTCTTTATCCGTTTTATAAAATCTTCATTAGTTATTTTTTATGGTTGTTCTAGGGATCATAATATGTATCTTAATTTAAAGCTATTTACTTTAGAGTAATACTGATTTAATTCAGGTAAAAACATATAGTGCCTTTACTGCAGTATATCTCCACCTCCTCTCCCCTCTCTCATGCTGTTATTGTTATAAATATCCTATCTATATATAAGTGCTGACAACAGAGTTTTGATTATAGCATTGTGGCAATCTTTTTTTTTTTGGTACTGGGGATTGAAACCTGTGACATTCTACCTCCAAGCTATACCCCCAGCCCTATTTTTATTCTTCTTTTTTGAAACAGGTTCTCACTAAGTTGTAGAGGGCCTCACTAAGTAGCTGAGGCTGGCCGAGAACCTGGATCCTCTGGTCTCAGCCTCCCAAGTACTGGGATTACAAGCGTGCGCCACTTCGACTGGCTTGCATTGTGGCATTCTTACATCTTGAAAAAGTTAAGAAAAAAAAAAAGAACAAAAAAGTGTTTATATTGCCTTTTATATTCATCCATTCATCCACACTTTTGCCATGTTTACTGCTCTATTTCTTTCTGTGAATGTAATTTAATGCCCGGTGTCATTTCCTTTTAGCCTTTCGTATTTTCTTCACTAGTTTTTGTAAGGCAGGTCTGCTAGCAATGTATTCTCTCAGGAATGTTTCCCTTATAATGTTTTTATTTACTTTTATTTTTAAGGCTTATTTTACTGGACATAAAATTATTGGTTGATAGTTGTTTTCTTTTAGGATTTCTGGCCTTCATTTCTTCTGAGAAGTCAGTCAAGTTAATATTTCTTCTAAGTATTAATAAAGTACTCTCAAATTGAGATTGTTTCCCCCATCCTCGATGATCTGTTTTCAGCTATTGCTTTTGAGGTTTGCTCTTCACCTTTTACATTTAAAAGCTTGTGCTATGTCTTGACATGGATATATTTGTGTTCGTCCTTCCAGATGTTGATTGAGCTTGTATAGGTTACTATTTTTCATCTGAACTTGTATAGGTTACTATTTTTCATCTGAATTGGGAGGTTTGAGGCCATTATTTCTTCAAATATTTTATTACATTCTTTCCTGTCCTTTTTTATTTTTTTTATTTGCTTTTAGAACTATTTATTTTTCTTCTTTTTTTAAAAAATGGGCAAAACAACAGCAAAAAGACAAAAGCAGGCATATTCAAATGAGCTGTGTCAGCAGATTCCATTCATTTTGTTTGTAATTCCTAACCAACTTTAAAAAAAAAAGTTTTTCAAATTTGCATACAGGTCATCTATGATCAGTAACAATTAGATCTAGTTTAGGAACATGAAAGAGTATTGTTGACTAGGTATCATTCCTAAAACATCTTTTTGAGGAGGTGGGCCATCTCAAAATGAGCTCTTACATGTTCTTTCTCCATTCCCTTCCCAACTCGACCTCCTAACCGTTGTATTCTATAGATCAACAAAAAGAGAGGTTCCAAGAGAAAAGAAAGAAAAATAGCTCCAGACTCTTAGCATATTGCATAAGGTTTCCATAGGGACTGGAGAAGATGCATGGGACAAGCAGCTCCTCCTCCTCCTCCTCCTCCTCCGCTGGTGCCAACACCTTCTAAGGTACAGGGAATGCCTGCTCAGCCCATTAGAGCTGCATGAGAAGGTGGTGCAGGACTTTGAGGAGCTCTTAGGACTCCTTGGAACCCGCTGTCTGTTCTATGAAAAGCAGCAAGATATCTTTCTGATTAACATTGCTGAAAGACAGTGACCATTGGATGTACCCATGGAAAAGAAGCAAAGACTACTGCTTTCTTTGGTGAGGGGCAAGGGGGCCAGTCCCTTCTAAATGTAATTCTGAATCTACACCCCATCTCAGGCTGAAGTATCTGCATCCTTGGGACACAATTGTTAGGTGGAATTGTGATTTTCTTAAACTTCTTCATGGATCTATTAAAAAGCTTTCTAGAAGGGATTCTTCTGCAACATTCATCATGTCCCCAAAGGAAAACCACATGCATACACTAAATACTTTCCGAGAGAAATCTAATTGCACTGTTGACTCTTTCCCTAAAGGGCAGGACAGGAGTGGGGAAGCCTCTCTTCTGCAAGATGCAGTATAAAAAGTTAAGTAAGCAATACATAGCAAACAAAAGTGAAGAACAGTTTTGGTTTGATTGCTTGGCATGGGAAGGGGAGGTGGTGTGGAAGTTACTGTTGTGACATACTCCCTCAAAATCTGTTAAGCACACCGGAGGAACTAGTGCCTTTGTCTTTTCCATGACAAAGAGGTGGTCCTGCAGTACCTCACACTGCTGATGGTGAGGGCGAACCGTCTCCAAGCTGCTCTACAAGTAATAGGTATTCCTTCAAAGAAGCCGGCGTGGAACTCATGTCTCCCACCAATATGTTTGTACGCTTCCTAGTGTTGCAAGGGCTTTTGAGGCTTTCTTCATTTTTCCTTAGTCTTTTCTTCCCTATTTTTCAGATTGGATAATTACTATTAACCTCCCTTCAAGTTTATTAATTCTGCTTCTGCCTTTTGACACTTGCCAGGGAGCCCATTTGGAGAAGTATTTCTTTCTGTTACACATTTTAACTGCAATTTTTATTTTTTAAAAGATTTTGTTTGCTTATTGAAATTGGCTATTTGCTGAGTCATTGACAATTATATTTTCATTTAATTTTTAAACTTGATTTTCTTTCATTTTACATATTCGTAATTGCTGCTGTGAGGGTTTTGTCTGCTAAGTACAACATCTGAGTCCCTCCGAGTCCACTTTTATTGATGATTTTGTTCCTGAATATGTGTCTGACTTTTCTGTTTATTTTCATGTCTCACTAAATAACATACTGTAGCAACTCTGGATTCTGACTTTATTTCTGGAAGTTTTGTTGTGTGGCTGCTGATTCCTCTGCTCAAGTTTTGTTTTTTTAAATTCTTATTTTAGTTTTTCAGCCTGACTTTCTAAATGTTACTTCAATGTCTGTGTAACTTAATGTTCCGCCAGCTGTATTCCAACTTCACTTAAAATGTATTATTCTTTCTATATATTGTTGGATTTGGTTGTCTCCCGTTTTTAAGGATATCTGCTTGTATTTCTGGGGAATATTAGTCATAGTTTTCTTTTCTAGTAATGATTTTGTCTGATTTTAGTTTCAGAATAATGCAAGCTTCCTGAAGTTGTGGGGAAGTGTTCAGACTCCTCTTTTGTGTGTTTGTGTGTGTGTGTGTGTGTGTGTGTGTGTGTGTGTGTGTGTGTGTATAGATTTGGTATTTCTTCCTTAAATGTTAAGCAAAATTCAACATCAAAGCCCTCAGGGCCTGGGGTTTTCTTTGTAAGTAGATTTTTAACTGCAAATTTAATTTCTTTAGGAAATTACCTAATTCATGTGGAGTGAGAGCGCTGGTAGTTTTTATCTTTAGATGAACTTTTTCCAGTTCATATGTTATCAAATGGATCATTTAAATTATTTTACGAGACATTACAATTGCTGATATAGATTTATTTGTTTCCAACTTCTCTGATTTTTCTATTCTTTTATTTTTAACTTCTACTTTAAAGTATATCTTTTATAGAAGACATACTACTGGATTTGTTTCCTTAAGCCCAATTTGAGCATCTGCCTTTTATTTGGTGAATTTAAATTCCATTATGATGGGATTTGTTTTCTTCTGCTATTTTAGGTGCCATGTATTCTACTGATTTCTCAAACTCACCAGCATACATTCTTCTCCCAACAAAGTTCAGTGTCTAATGGTGCTGCATCACATTCTCACCACCTTTCATTTCTGCTTCAATAGTTCCTTCTGCTGGATGTAGACACCATGTGAAATTTTAGTGATGGTGTATTTTAGATAATATCTCCCATCTTTTAGTCTTTGTTTTTTGAGCCCAGGGAGATTCCATCTCCGAGCTATACCCCTAGACCTATTATATTTTTTATTTTGAAACAGGATCACACTAAGTAGCTGAGCCTGGCCTCGAACCTGCAATCGTCCTATCTCAGCCTCCTGAGTACTGGGATTACGAGCATGCGCCACCATGCCTGGCTTAGTCTTTGCTTTTTTAGGTAATAGTGAACTTGAAAGTCTGGCAAATGTTTTATGTCTTTGAGCCCTAGTTTTCCCATTTTATCAAGTGAAAATAATTCTCCCTTCCTCATCTTGCTGTTTGTGGGAGGTAAATGTGCAGTGGAATTGGGAGCCGTTGGCAACACACAAAGGATGACAAGGAGTTGCTTACCAGTGAAGGTGCCTTTTACTATAACACCTGCCCAGCTTTATTGTCTTCAAGTAGTCTTTTTAATTCCCTCCCAGAATTCAGAATTAATATTCTCTCTTATTTCCTTCATACCTTTGGTCCCTACGTGATTGAAAGAAATCTCTATCAGTTGCTGAGCCCACAACTCCTGATAGGCTCCAGCATGGGAGAGCTGTGTAGCCTGTTCCGCCAAGTTTATCACAGTGAGCAGGAAAAGCCAGGGGGAAAGCCTTCGGTATATTATAGAGAATGGAAAGTAGAGTGTTACTGGAGCTATCACTTTTCAGTAAAAGAAGGGGTAGCTGTGAGGCTGGAGGGAACAATGGCCTCTATAAGGTAGCGAAAACTATTTTGGGGTATTATTAAGATTAAAATGCATTTACACTATTTGGCTTAATGTGATGGTTCCTTACTTTATTTCTTACTAGGCTCATATTGGCAACTTACTGACATCAAAATTCTTCAGTTACAAGGATTTTGATACTTTATTGTACACCTGTGCAGCAGAGTTTGACTTTATGGAGAAGGAGGTGAGATGTGATTTCTAGCTTTCTTTTGTTGGGTTTTGTTCCATTCACTTTTCGTAAAGTGTGCCTTCTTATTTAAGATTCTGTATGTGCTGGTGTCTCGATTTAAAGGAAAAGGAAAATCTGGCTGCTTAAAGAAAGATGTTCTTATTTACATTAGTACAGTTCCCCGAAATACATGGCCTCTTTTCGTTTTGATAATTTGAAAATATGCATTCAGACTAGCCACAGTTTTTTGGATGAGTAAACACAGAGGCATTTGCAAGTTGCCTCTTTTCAGAGGCATTAATTCAGTCAAAGCTCTTGAGCTCTTATATTTCCATTCATTTTGTAGTAGTTTGAATGATCTCATTGCTTTTAAATATCATTGAGCTCAAGTTTTTTATTCCAACAACATTTCTCTTTCTAAAACTTTATTCATGTGTCTAGAGTGTAGGTTGGTGGATTGTGAGGCAGAGCCTACAACATTACTTCATGGTCTTGAACAAGTGACTGTCATTCATTGTGTTGTCGTTTAACTAGTTTCTAGTAGTATGCTACAAATAGATACTGTAAAAACAAAATGAGATATTATAGGAAAGTATTTTGATATTTGAAGTAAAACATTTTGCAATACTTCATGAGCTGGTTTGGTTCAACAAACAGATGTGTTTGCCTTTTAAGTACCATCAATATGGCAATGATTTATTATATTTTGTTATCTGTGAGACATTTTTCTTCGAGGCTGTATGTATGCATGTATTAAACTGGCCAACAATACTTTATGGACATGTTCTTTTCACCTGAAATCCCACTTGTGTAGCCCAGCGTCCTGAGTTCCAGACCAGGCAGCGGCAGTGCCAACTCTTAACCGCCAGCTGTTCTGAGTTGAGCGTCCTGTAGATGCCCTGCCAGTCTTCATTTATTGCATGCAGATTTGATACGTGATGACTGATGAAAGGCATATGAATGATAGAGCTGAGACTGCTAAAGGAAGAGTAGCTTGTAAAACATTAAAACGCACATTTACACAAGATCAAGACTCCTTCAAGGAAGAAAAGGTACAGGAAATAGAGCATCAACATGTGTGGAGACTTAGGATGTGATGGAAGTCACTAAACATTATTGAGGACACCATAAATGGCGCTCGAGCCAGAGAGGATTAGTTGCCAGTTCTGTGATGAAAGGAATTGCTGGTCGAGGCATGGCATGAGTCAGTCACCTTGAAGAAACAGTGGAGCTGTTCCCAGGCTGCCACTCCCCGTTTCCATGGTTACCTGTGGGTGAGGCCTGTGCAGTTGAGACAGTTCAATAAGTGCCAGTTTGCAGCACATCCATACAGTGGGGAGAAGGGACAACGGTAGGATGTTATTCCCTAACATGATAACGTAATGACTGACAGGGAAAGACATGTAGGATGTGTAATAGAGTGAACCAAACAGTATGATCTTACTCACCTATAATTAGCACACAGAAAGTATAAGAGCAAAATTTTGACTGGTATAAAGTGGGGAGATAAGATATGTACAGTTTTACAGTGTATAGGGGTTGTATTATTAATAGTATTAACATAGGTTTATCTGTTACTAATGAAAATGTAGAAATGTCTTTTTGTTTCCTTCATAAACATTTGTCATTATTTTGTATGTATTTGAGTTGTGTATGGAGAGGCAGAAAAGAGGGAAAAGGTGTGTGTGTGGATCATAGGTAAAAATTTTTATTCGGCCCCCCCCCAAAAAAATACACAGAGAAGTTTCTTCCATTTAAAGGAGCTCTACCCAGTTCAGGTGAACAGTGAGTCAGGCTCTCTAGTTAGACATGAGGCATGCAGAAGTGAAGAGCAATGTCTCGAGTCACTTTTCATACTTAGAAGTGTTTGGGAACTGATTTTTAGTGTTTCTAACTCAATACTTTGGCAAAATTTGTTTCTATGAAAATATACCTTTATTTTTAAGATGGAAATCAATGGGTAGATTGCACCCTTGATGAGTGAATGTTCTTATTTCTCTACTTGCGCTTTTAGAAATTCACCTGTTTCATGATTTGAAATGAACTTTTCTTTGGTTAAAATAGCATTTCCCAGCCGGGCGTGGTGGCGCACGCTTGTAATCCCAGCATTCGAGAGGCTGAGACCGGAGGATCCAGGTTCGCGGCCAGCCTCAGCTACCTAGTGAGGCACTCCGCAACTTAGTGAGACTCGGTTTCAAAATAAAGAATAAAAAAAATAGGGCTGGGGGTATAGCTCGGAGGTAGAATGCTCCTGAGTTCAATCCCCAGTACCGCAAAAAAAAAAAAAAAAAAATAGCATTTCCCTCCATCAAAGCATCTCTCTGCATTTCAGACTCCAGTGAGATACACGAAGACGCTGCTGCTTCCCGTCGTGCTTGTGGTCTTTATTGCAGTCGTTAGGAAGGTATGTCTGTCGGAAAATCTCTTTTTATAACATTTTCCTATTTTTACATAACAGTCGGTTATATTTGGCTATGTAATACTCTGATATGATGTTTTGTAGGGATTTATTGGAACATATTCTGTATTTTCTTACGATAACTTGATGAATGAGTACAAGTCTTAAAAAAATTCTATCTTAGCATAAAATAGACACAGAAATAGGAGGGCTCAAGTTTGATAGTCATATATTTTTAGAAGAAATGATCAGAGACCATATTGACCCAGATACAACTTGATTTTGCCTATGTAAATTATTATTGACTTGCTTTTAACTTCGTTGTAATATTTCCCTAAAATATCTTGAATCTATTATAATCTAATCTATAATCTATATCTATAAATCATTTAGCCTTTCTAAATGATTTTTGTGTTCAGTAACTCTAGAATTGTGTCTATTATTAATCAAAAAGAAAAAATTAGAATTAATAACATACTGATGAACTAGATAACATGGTTAGATTCCCAAGTTGGCTTTAAGAATTCTAAGCCCATATTTAAATCAGGCTAGAGAAGCTCCAGTCTTCTGTGAAGAAAAGCAAGTGTGATATTCAGTTTTTAAAAAAAATAGTTTGTGAACTCTTTAACGACAAGTGTCTTAAGAGAATGAAGTGAGATTAATTTGTGATTAAAAAGAAAAAAGAGATGATAAACCCTAAACATTTTCTGATTTGTGGCTAGTGATTTTTGTTTTAACAAACCATCATGTATTTGTAGAATATTTTATGCTTTGTACTCTCAGAATATTTTGGCATGCACATTTCAGTTGGTTATTTGACAGCCCTGTGGGGTAGGCAGATATTACCATCCCCATTTGACAAATGCAGATTTGAAAGATCAGAGAGGTTGTTAGCAGTCTCAACATTGTGTCTATTAAAAAGCCAGACTCAGGCTCTGTCCCTCCTCCTCCTCCATGAGCACTGTGTGCCGTTGAGCTTTGTGTTCTCATAGCGCCTTTCCATTCCAGTAAGTTAATAGGCAGTTCCTGCTGGCTTGGTGCCTGCCTTGCTTTTGTGCATTTTCTGGGGGTTTATACCTTGTTGGTACTCAAGAAATACTGGCCATTGACCATCCAGAATGTGTCCAGTACCCTGGAGGGCAGGTCATGGTGGAAACTATTAGATCAGATTAAGGAAGTTGGCTGTTTGGTTTAAAGAAGAAAATTTTCAAATAGGAAAAGAGTAATCTCTTCCAAATATTTAAAAGCCTACCATTTGAAAATAAGACTTCATTCATTTTGGCTACTTAGAATTATGACCAATTCCATGAGGTAGGATTTTTGGCCAGAAATGGTCTGGACTATTCAAGAAAGTGTTATAGATTCAAGTAGAGACTAGAACCTGTTAGCAAGCTGTAGGAACATCCATACTGGGGCTAGCGTTTCAGATGAGATGACTTCCTAGTCGGTGCTGAACACAGAAGCACAGCACGTGCTTTGGACGTAGAGTGCTCTGGCTCCAATTGCATCTCTGAGCCAGCTCTCCAGTTCCGCACATGTGTTATTAGAGAGAAGCAGTTGCCAACAGCTTGGCCTACTGGAAGTAGCACCGAATGTGAGTTTGAAGCCAGAAGATCTGGTGTCAAGACCCAGCAATGCTTCTTCATAGTTGTCCTCCTTTAGGAAAATCATTTAATCCTTCTGAGCCTGTTGCTCACTTACAAAATGAGGATAATCTGCTTAACAAAAGTGTTGAGAATTAGATATGATCAAATATTATACAAATATAAGATTATGCTATTGCAAATTATTATTTTTGAAGTGTCCCTTTGTCCCTGTACTTCTCATTTTTTTTTTTGCGGTACTGGGGATTGAACTCAGGGGCATTCTACCTCCGAGCTACACCCCCAGCCCTATTTTTTATTCTTTATTTTGAAACCGAGTCTCACTAAGTTGCAGAGGGCCTCACTAGGTAGCTGAGGCTGGCCGCGAACCCGGATCCTCTGGTCTCAGCCTCTCGAATGCTGGGATTACAAGCGTGCGCCACCATGCCCGGCTCATATTTTTAATTAAGAGTTTTAAAGTTTAAAAGATACTGTAGTTAAATTTTTTTTTCTCAAAACATCTTTTCTAAAGTGTTCAAAAATCTATTTACAGATTTTTAGTGATATGCGGGGTATCTTAACTAAACAGCAGACACATATAAGGTAAGTATGCTGTTAAGAATTTTGTTGCCTCCTCTGTATTCATTACTGAATAGATTCCAGTGCATTGTTTCACACTTATGTGTTGCACACTCAGCATTTGACAGTTGCTGTTGTTCACTGTTACCACTCCCCACTAGCTTTCCTCATTGGCTGCTTGTGGAGACCCATCCTCCTGTCCCCCTGCCGTCTGACAGTGGCCCTGCGTAACAGCTATACTTGAAGGACACGGCTTTGTTAGTTCATTAGGGAAAATAAATTATTCTGTGAGTGGTTTGGAGACCAATGAGCTGCCCCCCCCTTTTGAGAAATGAGCAGGGAAATACAAAAATGGATCTGTATCTCACTTTTTTGATACAAAATAAATTCCACACATGGAACAAAGATTACAATAATAAAAATGGAACCCAGAAATTAACCTAGAGAATATGATTTTAATCTTACATAAAGCCTGTATGCTAGAAGGAAAGGGTGACAGTTGACCAGATAAATACTTTGATTTGGAAAAAACTGCTGTAAGCATTGTTCAAAAAAAAGAACCAACTGGGGAAGATATTTGCAATATATGACACAGAACCAATGAAAATCGTAACTTCCGAAAATTAGTAAGAAGATGCTAAAAAACCTCAGGAAATGAGTGAAGGACACACACACACATATAATTGAGAGAACAACACATTTGCTTTCTCCCTTTTTCCCCACTACACCTGTGGACTTCCTTTCTATCTTTTAACAATGACAAGTTGTTTTTGTCGTAAAGCTTTGCGGAGTTGAGCTGTATGCCCATAATGGTGTCTCCTGTACCCTCCCACACGCAGGCTATGTGCGTGGCTAATTTCTGTAATCCTTCTTATGTGTCCCCTCAGGAAGCCTCTCCTGACCACCATTTCTGAGTAGAGTCTTTGTCCCCTGCCCGGTATTTTCCAGCCCACCCTTTATCACCAATTGTGCTTGAAGGAAGAGATCATTTCTGCTCCGTTCAACAGTCTTCATGCAATGCCTGGAACCTAGTGAGGACTAGTAGTTGGAGGAGTGAATATTTATATTACAGATAACCAATGGATACATGATAAGGACATTCAGGTTAAAGTCTTTTCACATCCATAAAAAGTGCCATCTAATACATGCGAGGTAGGCTAGAACAGGCAGAGGGCAGTTTGGCAGCAGCTCCGTCATCCAAATTCATCCTCAAAAGAAAGAGATTATGACAGAGGTGAACTTAGGGTGCTGTTGTGTGTGATGTGAAAAAGTTAAAACAACCAAAATACATATTCGTAAGGAATTGATTTCATTATGATCCTGTCATAGAGTTGAATGCTGGGCCATCTTTGTAGGAGTAATTTCATCACACATCACTGGGACTGTTTCACTTCATTTTCTTGCTCTGTATATTTTCCAAGTATGCTAACGTATCAGTATTTTTGAGATTAAGTTCTCAAATCAGATTATATGCTATATTATGTGAACCTCAAGCTAGAGGTTCACTGATACATGTGTTCATTCAGTAAGAAAAAAAAAAAGAACCCTATGTTCCAGGCCTTGTTTAGGTCTTGGAAACATATTGATGCTTAAGACAGAGAGGGTGTGTGTTGTCCATTCATACTAGAACTGGCCTAGAGTTCTCCCTTGAACTCAAGATTTGTACATGTGACTGTCTATTTGTCATCTGTCCTGGGGTGTCTAGTGAGAATCTCAGGTTGCCTGGTTGCAACATTGAACCGCTGGCTGCATGCTCCCCCTGCCGGCACGCTTGCAGACCTTCCTGTGCAGCACTTCAAGCCCTGCTCAGATGTCACTGACTCAGGGGCCAGGCTGACTAATACATGCGTCCCCAGCCCGCTCAGCCATTCGCCCTGTTTGCTGTTCTCAGCAGGGCCTCTGTCTCCATGTCACACACACACACACACACACACACACGTGTGCTTTTCGTTTGTCTCCTCTGACATATGTGTAAGCTCTGTGCAGATACATACTTTTCTCAATCTTGTTTCTCCTCTCTCTGCGGGGCATTTAGTGCTCAGTGGAATTGAGAGTAGAAGTGGGTGGATTCGTACCATGGACCCCAGAAGCGTTCTCTTTAGTAGGGAGAGAGAGATAATCAGCCAAACCACAGATGAGAGCCTTGTTTTCTGTGAGAAGATAAAGCAGGGCAGGGTGTAGTAGTGCTAGAGTGAGAGCACTGAATTGGAGGGGCCAAAGGCCTCTCTGATGTTGTAAGGCTCCGTTCATCTGTGGCAAGAGCGTCCGTCATCACCGAAAGGGAGCAAGCAAGGCGGCAAGTGTCAAGAAGGAGAAGAGGGGCCAGCTAGGAAGACCAGGTGCAGCCAGAGTTCCCGTTAATTGCCCAGGGAGCCCATCAGAGACCTTGAAGGCAGGGAGTTACACGACTGGCTCCCCCGTATGACAGATTGCTTCCACTGTCGTGAGGAGAATAGGCGGTGGGGCTGGGAGCCATGTGAGAAGGCTTGTCAGCTGCTAAGCATGTATCCTGAGGAAATGAGAGCAGTCAAGCAAGGCTAGAGGTGGAATGCTGCGGCCATTTGTGTATTCCAAAGCTGGTGCTAAGGAAAACTAGTGTGTGGTTCCCCAGTGCTCAGCCATTCTACTGCAACTCCTGGGTGTGGGGGAGAGGAAGGGCCACCTTCCTGGACAGCAGGAAGCTTTCCAAGTTCCTTCTCTGTCCCTGTTTTGCTAGGATATTACCAGTGAGGGATCTGGTACACTATAGCCTGCAATTACTGTCATAATAAATACCCAAGTAGTCAAATATTCAGGATATACTGCACCATTGTCATTTTTAAAATAGACTCTCTTAACTGGGTATAGCACCAGTTTTGCCAGTTTTTGTATATAACTTCATTATTTGACTTATATATTTATATGTGTCCTAGGGAATATTATAGAAATTGTAAAACTCATTTATAAGATAAAATGCAAATAACTGACATAAGTGCTTCAGTGATGATTGAATAGAAGTATTTTTTTTTTTTTCCATTTCAGAAAATACCAGTTTGATCATGGAGAGGTAAAGACTTAACGTTACTAACACTTTGCTTATCTTAATGTTTTTATATATTTGGACCTTCCTTTTAAATTCTGGTTGGTAGGTTTATTGACAAATGTCATTAAATCATCTTCAGACTAGCCCAGTATGTTTTTTGAGATTGCCACGTACAGATTTACTGGCCACTTATTCCTTGAAACAAGTAGGAAACTCATTTGGTCGGCGTGGATAATCCTTAGAGTAGCAGCAGTTGATTTCTGGAGCTTACTGAGACACAATCTGTGAGGTAGCTCTGCATGACTGGAAACGCTTTCCTCCCTGTTCCCCTTGCCCTGCAGCTTCAGACATGTAAGTGGCTGCTGCTCCCGTCTCCTCCAGGGCAGCCTGGCTTTCATGCACACCTAAAGGGCAGCTCTAGCTCTGGAGGCAGCAGTTACTTCTTTTATCACTTTCCTGCCTTGGTCTCATGGTAGCACCAAGATAGACGGAGAAACGTGAGCTTTATGAACTGCAGACTTGACTCAATGGAATTACACAAACACTTGCCTTAGAGACTTTGTATTTTTAGCCTTCTGCTAAAATGGTGCCATTTGAAAGTGAATTTTAAAGATTGCTGTATACATTTCAGAGATGAAAGTAGTACTAATTTTTGTTACCAAGAAAAAAAGTACCCTTTTCTATATATTCAGCAGTATAACAGTTTATTCTCGAACTTGACAGATAGTAGGAATAAATTCTCTTTTTCTTTCTTTCAGCTGGTTTATCATGCATTGCAACTGTTGGCATATACAGCCCTTGGCATTTTGATTATGAGACTGAAACTCTTCTTGACGCCACACATGTGTGTCATGGCTTCCTTGATCTGCTCTAGACAGGTAACGGTGCTCATGGTGGAATTTCAGCTGCTGTGATCATTTTACTCCAGTCTTAATCATTAAGGGGCTCTAAAATAATGTTGAATTATCCATGGTTCTGTAGGTCATTATAGTTAAGGTTCTTCGTGGTTTTGTACACATCTTTCCTAAAGTATAAGGGCTAACACTGATCACTTTCTATTCTTCTAACTTCTAAAACAGTCCTTGGAGCTATTTAACAAACACTAATTAGTGCAGGCTGAGTTCATGAGGGATAACTACAGGTGTTGGTAGAAAGCAGAACTTAATTGTAGAAATATATGTATACACACACACACACACACACATTTTTTGGCACTCATATCACAAAAAATTCTAACAATTGATTTCAAGTTATAAGTACGTTCAAATTACACATTCTTACTCAGTATCCAGCTTGAAATTTACTCTTATTTATTTATACATTTGTGTGTTTATCCCTAATTTTCACTTCTTAAAATTTAGTTTAATTCATCCGTGGGTATTTACTGCTTGTTTTCCCCTTGCCTCCTTGTTCCACATTCACAGATTCTGTAGGTCTCCATCCCACTGCCTTTTCATTGGTCAACAGCCAAGGCACCAACACAGCTCCTCTCTAAAATGTAGCAAAGACTAAGTACCTACAGGACTCTAGGGATGGGGGTGTACTGACGATGGAAAAACCAAGAAGCCAAAGTGCAGATATGCCCTCAAGAAGCTCGAAATACAGTTCTGCAGACATGTAGAGAAACAATATTAAGGCCAAACAGTGGGACAAAGTACTCTTATTGGTGTGGAGTATTCGAATATGGAATAAATTGGCAGCCTCAAGGTTTCCTGTTAGAATGTTGGAATTGTGTTAGAGGCACCACTTTCCCCTATTTCTGGCTGTTCAGGCTGGGGCTGGAAGGGAGACTGGTTGGAAACCTTTCATCTTCAGTTCCATTTTGCAGCATGACAGATGACAGAGCCCCGCCTAGGGTTGGGCGTGGCCTCTGCTCTCACCCTGCGCTGGGCCCTGAGCTCAGATGGTCTGTGCCCCTGGGCTAATGCTTCCTCGTGCTGTTTCTAACCCCTTAAGAATTTTGATCAAGGACCCCATGTTTTTATTTTCTCTGGACTTTTATATTGTGTAGGTGGTCCTGGCTTTTCCTGGGTCTGGGGAATAGAGAGTGGGTTGAGAGAAGAACTTGAGTCAGGCCCCACTTACAGAAGGCCGATGGTAGGATTCTTTTTGATCCTGAGGATTATTGTTTCTAGAACCTTTCCTTAGGATATTAATTCTTATCCAGAACTCTTATCAGAGACTACATTTTTTTTTCTGAGAAGCTCTTATCTTTACTGAATACATGCTACTTTGTACTAACAGTTATCAATGTATTTTTAACTTGGTTTCAGCTGTTTGGATGGCTCTTCTGCAAAGTACATCCTGGTGCTGTTGTTTTTGCTGTATTAGCAGCGATGTCAATTCAAGGTTCAGCAAATCTACAAACCCAGTGGAATATCGTAGGAGAGTTCAGCAATTTGCCACAAGAAGAACTTATAGAATGGATCAAGTATAGTACCAAACCGGGTAAAAATCATATTACTTAGTGAGGGTTTTTGCACAAATATAAATAGATAGATAGATGATACATCGATCCTGCTTAAATGGTTTACGGGGAAAATATTAAATGTTATAGTAATTTTGCTATTTTCTATGAATTTGAATTTTTTCAAAATTTATCCAGAGTTATAAATGCTACATTTTAAAATAATTTTATTATGCTTATTTTCATAATGAATTTTTAATGTTGTTCTTGTTCCCTTTTGAACTCATGGAATGGGATCTTTTTTTTTTTTTTTTTTTTTTTTGCAGTACTGGGGATTGAACCCAGCCCTATTTTTTATTGTTTATCTTATCTTTGAAACAGGGTCTCACCAAGTAGCAGTGGGCCTCACTAAGTAGTTGAGGCTGGCCACAAACCCAGATCCTCCTGTCTCAACCTAAGTACTGGGATTACAAGTGTGCGCTACCACGCCCGGCTTGGAATGGGATCTTTTATTCATGTATCTAAAGGAAGACTGTTGTCATCATATATCAAATGATTGAATATTAAATCATCATCTGGGATTCCTCAATGATACAGAACTTTCCTAGTCAATTGCATGCTTCTTTCCTAGAATCAGGAAAGATGTCTAAGATGGTAATAAAAAAAGAAAAGAAATTCTCAGTGGTAATATGATGAACCTGTATTTCCAAGACAAACAGTTTTCCTAAGTCTTGTTGCCAGCCTCTGCTCTGTCATTGGCTTCTGCCTTTCTGTCTACGTCACCCCCTCCCCAGCCCCAGTGAAGGGCCTCAGCTCTGTCCCCTGTGAAGGAATGATTTGAACTGGGAGGAGGCCGTTCTCACTCAGCCTGCATCCTCCTGAGGCCTCTGCCCGCTCCCTTGCAGACGCAGTGTTCGCAGGTGCCATGCCCACCATGGCTAGCGTGAAGCTCTCTGCCCTCCGGCCAGTTGTGAATCATCCACACTATGAAGACGCAGGCCTGAGGTCAGTGTGCAGTGTCCTGTTGTGGGAACAGTTTTCCATACATATAGTAAGTAAGGAAACCAGAAAAATGAGGTGGGTTTCAAGAAGGGTGCAGTGAACTGGACTTCCAGAGTGGGTGTGCTGATGAAAGACTGATAAGCTAGAAACAAAACTGTTGGGCTCCATGGGGCAGTAAACCTCCAGCCTTTGGGGTTGTCTTTCTGCCAGGCAGAAAAAAGGCAATTACACCATACCACTGCCCGCAGCTTAACAGGCTTCTCAATGTCCAGGTCTCCGGCCAGCATCATCTGCAGTTTCCCCAAAGATTCATTAGTTCCCAGTTTTTATTAAGGTTTTTCTCTTATGGACTCTTTTTCTTGAATTCTGAGGAGTCAGTTGAAATATAATTCTGCTGAAAGGACTTTTAACCAATATAGCCTGCTAGAATGAAATTGGATGTTTTTGTTTGTTTGTTGAAACTTACTATTTTTTTTCATAAACTACAGCATTGTGTTCTCTTAAGAAAGGTAATAGATTTAATTTTCATGCAATTTCTAGGATTCGTAAAGCGATTCATTTCCTAAATGATTAGGTGAATCCTATTAGTATATTATTTGCATAGCAGCAGGATGTACATTTTACAAATAAAAAGCTTTTTCATTAAAAAATCAATTTCTGTAAGCTAATTTCCAGAGCAATTTTGCCAAATAAGTTTTCTTTTTTTCTTAAATGTAGAAATCAAATGGAGGACCAACAATGCTGAGAGTATTGTTGATTCCTAGGTTTCAGACTTTGGTAGCTTCAGAATGGTTCTGTGATTGTGTGTGTTGTAGATTATCCCTGTCCACACACAGGGTCGGTACTCTCACGAGCAACAGAGTGGTGAGGAGTTTGAAAACAACGAGTGAACAACGCAAAGGCGTGCTGGAAGTGGTGGCGTGCACTGCAGCCGCAGCTCTTCTAGCTCTTCTCTCGGCTCTTGTGCCCTTACCTCCCCGTTGCACTTCCCGGAAACTGCTGGTCCCCTCCCATGCTTTCTGCCATGATGTCAGTTTTATCCTTTCAATCCTGAATAATCTCTGCCCATTTGTTTTTCCTTAAAGAGCCAGAACAAAAATAGTATACTCAATGTATAGTCGGAAAACAGCTGAAGAAGTGAAGCGAGAATTGATAAAGTTAAAAGTCAATTATTACATTCTAGAAGAGTCCTGGTGTATAAGAAGATCCAAGTGAGTAGTCAACAGTTAAGATTTTATAATCCTAAAACATGAGAAATTAATTTAGGCTTGTGGCAAGCATTTGCTGGTGGTACATGTAAGATAAATAACCATATATAGCGTTTTTCAAAGTATAAGTGGAAAAACTTTTTAGGTAGTGATTTGAATTGAAGTTTTCTTTTTTTCTAGCCGTTATAAGTATCTGTGTCCAGCCGAGCATGGTGGTGCATGCTTGTAATCCCAGTACTTGGGAGGCTGAGACAGGAGAATCACAGGTTCATGACCAGCCTTAGCTACTTAGTGAGGCTCTCGGCAATTTAGCAAGACCCTGTTTCAAAATTTAAAAAGTAAAATAAACTAGGTTAGAATGCCCCTGGGTTCAATCCCCCCAGTACTGCAAAAAAAAAAAAAAAAAAGTCTGTGTCTTTATAATAATTTGTGTGCCACACTACCTTAAAAAGGATTATATCAACACTGATAATCTCCCCAATTGTTTACTACCTTTGACACTTAAAAACACTTTTACTTAAAGTTGGATGTATTTTTTTTTCAGAAGACTTCATCTGAAACCAAATCACGGGCAGTTCATTGTAGTAAAGGGGTCCACGCAGCTGAGCCAGGGCCTCCACGATCTGACCTTGTCTGCTCTGTGCGGCCACGCGCAGCTCTGGCAAGAATGTGCTTTCTTTTCTTGCTCCCTCACATCACGTTTTAGTGGGGACATCATTAACTGTGACCCACATTCTCATGGCTTTATGGTTCAAAAATTTCCATTTTCACGGAGAAGTTCACTAAGCAGCGTATAGCTATAAGCATCAATGAGATCCTGAAAGCAAATGCGAATTCTGAAGGTGCCCACGTAGGAAGGTGGTGCTGCAGCACTAGACGGCAGGTGACAGTAGCCTGCTGCCGAAGGAGCAAAGCTCTCGTCCTTGAGGAGCCCAGCATGGGAGCAGTTTCACTGGAAACTGAGAATTTCTTTAAGATTCTCAAAATTATCTGTGGCTTAATTATACTTGTCCATCATATATTTCAATGATATACAAGGGGATCCAGACAAAATGGTGTGCAGATACTTCTGTGACATTTTCTACCTAGCTTTGCCCAAAGGGGAAGTAAAAGAATTATTGACTGCTTTTTTTCTGAATATGTGCCAGGTAACTTGAATTTAATTAGGATTTATAGAAAATGTTATTGTTCTTATAATTTGGAAAATGCTTTAAGTACTTATAATATCAATACATATGGAATTCACATACTCATCTTTAATTAACTTTGTTCTATAAATTTAGGACAGAAAAGGTGTAAGGATTTCTTATATGCTGAGGACATTATAATAAACCAATGATGGGTTGACATTTGCAATAGGAAGAACTTAGTTCCTTGACAGAGCTTTCTACAGAATTAGGATCTTCTTCATTTCCTTGGGCTCTCCTGAGAAACCTGTAGGTTACTAGAACATAAAAATAATTTTAATATCCTTTTTCTCCAAGCTAGCAGTGAACCTTGATTTAAGATTTTTCATTAGACCCTTGCCTTGTGTGTGAATATATGCAGATTGCAGAGACTTTGCATCCTAGGGTACTGGTAGAGCTCCCTGGATTTAGATAACTGTAGTGATGTCTATTCTGATAGGCAGAGCACTGTTTTATGTACACAAGAAGGGATAAAGAGGAAAATTTAGGAACTACGGCAGTAAATGTTGTACACTAAGCAAAAACAGCAGCCATTTCACCAACTTCAGATCACTTGTGAACACTGAGAACGCTGTTTGGGGGCAGGGGGTGTATGCCAGGATCCCCTTCTGAGCCAGGACTTGCTCTTGTTCCAGCGGGAGTCAGGAGAGTTTTCTCTCACCTGTTTTTCCCACCCATGAAACAACCATTGTCTGTGTACTACAAGATTTCAGCCAGACCCTGCAGGCCCCTCGGCTTCAACCTGAAGCAGCACAAAAGCTCTGCTTTCTGTTGTGACTGGGAAGCAAATGGGGTTCAGAGAGGAGAGGAAAAGGAAGAGGGACAAATACTACTCTCGGTTGACGTATACAGTAGGAAGGACGGAGTTTCTTGACAGCTTTCTAACCAGATGTGAGGGTTTCTGTGTTGTGGCCTTCATTCTCCATTAGTTCTGCCAGCCCAAGACACCTGTAAGGGACTAGAACATGAAAATATATCAGAACAGGGGAAAGGGAAGAGGAACTAATATTCACTTGTGCTTAATCTGTGCCCGGCACGTATTTGAACACTGGACATCTAGGACCATTTACCAGTGGCTTAACTGAGTGGCTTGACAAGTCCTTAACCATATCACACTCTGGGTGCAAATACAAGTACTAAAATGTGTTCAGATGCAAATTGTAGATGGGTTTTTAGCTCACTACTCTTTGATTCTCAGTTCTCTGCCTTTTCCATTAATTCTGTCCTGGGAGAAGAGATGATTCCAAGAAGAGAGTTCTCAGTAGGAAAGAGGGGAATTCAACTCAGGACCAGTGGGGTCCTTGGCTTGTTATGGAAAAGAATTTCAGCATGTGCCAGTCAGAGATACAGAGCTGCATTTAGGAAAGCAGGGAAAACACACTCCAGGAGAACGTGGGCCCCTCCAGAGTGAGGGCAGGCCTCTGGAGGAAAGCAAGGGATACGTGTATTCAAGGGAGAACCCGGGCCATCTTCAGAGGGAGAGATGTGCTTTGGGGTTTACAGCTCCTTCGTAATAATTGTTTATTGATGCATTGTAATAGCACACGATGGTGAGAGTCTTTTCTTTTCTGTTTCCTTCCCCATGTCTCCCCTTTCCCGTCCCTCCTCTCTCCCTGTGCATGCTAGAGAGTCATGGCTCTGTGGGAAAAGGGAATGCTCCCGCAACAAGCACAGGACAGCCCCCCACCACACACACACCGACCAGCTTGCTTGCAGTCTGAGCAGAGAAGGGGGCTTAGAAGAACTTTCTGAACCAGGCCCGGCTGTGTCCCCCCCCCCCCCCCCGCCCGCCCGATTTCTACCTGAGGAAAACAGTATTCCCCAGGAGGTGTTTGGAGCTTGGTAAAGGGGTGCGTGGGAAGCCCAGGCTCGGAAAGGCACGTGCGGATGACATCGGGGGCTCACAAGATGCTGTGTGGTGGTGTGGCCGTCTTCTAGATCCTGATGTGGTCTTCACTGTCTGATTAGTAGATGCTGATAGATAGTTAACAGTCCCTGGGGGTAAGAGTTACCACAAGTGCATGGGTCTAGTTTGGTGATCTGGTCGCATTCTGGATCCTTGCTGTGGTCTCTGTTGTGTGATCAGTAGATTATCTGGCCTTCTGAAACTGTTCATTGGCGGGATAACTAAAGTGCTAAAGGCAGTTACTGTAGGCAAATGAGGAAAAACTTGTGCATTCCCTAGAAATTTGGGAATAACAGCTTGGCTCAGAGTGGCGGTGTGAGGAACTTTCGCACGGGGCTTTTATATTCAAGTTATATTTTCCTTTTTGTCTGCTTTCTACCTGTTACGTGGAAACCCAAGCCAGGCACAGTGTTACAGGTGTTCAAGGTCAGTGAGCCCGCCCTGGGTCAGCGAGGACTCCGAAACAGTTTGCACTGGAATCCTCTTCATGGGGCACACAGTAGGAAAACCTCCCTGGAGTTCATCTGAGGGAGGCGGTGGGAAAGTGTGTTGTCCTTTGACAGAATGGTAGTGCTGCCCCTACACGTTTAACTTGCAGAAGGGAGATTGACTCAAAAGATGCTGATAACAGCATCGTATATAACTACAGAATGGCAAATGATGAAAATATCTACCCATAAAGGAGGGGTTAAATAATACATACAGCTTAACAAGTATTTATTTATTTTGTGGTACTGAGGATTGAACTTGGGGGCATTCTACCTCTGATCTACACTCTCAGCCCTATTTTATTTTATTTTTTTATTTTGAAACAGGGTCTCACTAAGTTGCCAAGGGCCTCGCTAAGTTGCTGAGACTTGAACCAGCAATCCTCCCGTCTTATCCTCTCAAGAATTGAGATTACAACTGTGTGTCACCACACCTGGCTATTTAACAAATATCAAAAAGAATAAAGTAGGCCTTCATGTACTAAGATGGGGAAAATGACCACATTTTATTGTTTTGAGTTACAGAATAATCCCATTTTTATAAAAACATTCGTGTGTGTGTGTGTGTGTGTGTGTGTGTGTGTGTGTGTGTACGTGTGTCTGACTCCACATGGGTAAAAGGATTGGCAGGATATATGCTGGATGTTTATAGAAGTCCCCTCTGAGAAGTGATATTGAAGATGACAGTGACTTTCATTATTTTACTTGATGTAGGTCTGTATTTTGATACTTTTATAACGACTGATCACTTTAAAATTAAAACTATTATTTAAAAAAGGGGAAGCATGTCACCTGCTGCATGGTGGTGAGCAGGGTGGCATTGCTGCTCAGCATGAAGGGACTTGTTGGAAATGTTTTGTTTTTTTCTTACTAAAAAACAAAAGTGAAGCAACTATGGCAAAACAGAAGCCGTGGTCAGTTCTCAATACTTTTTCAATTTCTTAAGATTTCTCAAAAACCAAATAAGAAAGTACAAACTTTACTGAACTCAACAGTTACACCTATAAAACTATTAAATGTTACAGTTATTTTGAAGGATTTAGTTAGGTAAATATCATGATAAAAGATTTTTACCTCATTCTTTATTTAAAAAATTGCTTCTATAATTTAATTCTACATTTAGCTAAGATCTAAGCTTGATACTACCAGATTTTCCTTCAGTTGATTGATTATAAAATATAATTAATACAACTCCCTGTAAACTAAGGATATTTGCCAACTATAATTTCAAAGTCAGTATATTTTTTAAGTGCTGGGCATGGTATTAGATATCTGGTCTCTTCCTTCTCACAACAAATCTATGCATGGGTCACTCTCCGTTTCACATGAAAACTGAGAATGCATGAACTACCCAGTGCTCTGTTCTTCGTGAGCAGCTGTGGTGGAATTTGCCCAAGGTCTCTCATTCTAGAATACCGAGCACATGTATTCTGCAGGGCTGTTGCTTTCTTTGTAGTCAGTCACCTTTGCTGACTTTTACCTTTTACCTTTGCTGACAGTTTACCTTGTCCTAAAGAAGAGTTATGACAGCTTACAAAAATCTAAATAACTGTTAAAAGATTAAAAAAAATAAGTTTATGTAATTAGAAAAAAATGAAATGAAATCAAAATATAAAAAGTGTGCTGTGCTTTTTCTGCAGTTTAATAATGTGTGCATTCATTTCTCTAGGCCTGGCTGCAGTATGCCTGAAATTTGGGATGTGGAAGATCCTGCCAATGCTGGGAAAACTCCCTTATGTAACCTCTTGGTGAAGGAATCCAAGCCCCACTTCACCACCGTATTCCAGAACAGTGTTTACAAAGTCCTGGAAGTTATCAAAGAGTGACCAGTACATGACCTGCTGCCCGCAGTGAATGACTTCAGAAATGGTTTTGATGGTTTGCTAATAAGTCATTCAGATCCCCGAAGCTTTGACAGATAACTGTTTTCAAATAGAAAACATTTTATTTGGGACAATTTAAATGTTATTCTGATTGTAAAAATAACATGTACCCTTATCAATTGGTTACTATTTCAATGCACCCGTAAAATTTGCTATGCAAATGAGTATACGCTTATATCTGACTTAAATATTTGTGCTGCAGTGAGCAAAGCTACCTGTGTAAAAATATGTAATGGGTCCTAGCAGCGAAGATATGCGGATGTGATGGATTCTAAACCCGGGGCGGTTCCTGGACGGCGCCCCCTTCCTTGGCCTCGTGACTCCACAGGCTCTCAGCAGGCTTTCGGCCCCGCTCATCACGCGCACTGTAGGAGAGGGGCGGACGTGGATATTTGCTGTGTGAAATTACCTGTTCTCTCACCTCCTTGTGTTCCTTTTATTCTTTGTTGTTCTTATGAATGAAACCTTCCCCGCCCATTTTTAATCCAGCCTCTTGGACCTAGTGGTTAGGACTCAAACCCTTAACTTCCAACCACGTGACCCTGTTGTGTCCTCTCCCCATCCCTTTTTTTTTTTTTGTCAAGTAAGCGTTATTTACTCGTTAAGTTGCTTATCAAGTACTTATTGTTGGTTTAAAAATAGTGGTAACTGTATTTTTCTCATTTTTAGTATTATTCAAATGTTTATATTTTAATACCTTTAAATCACTTTTAAAACTTTTCTTGTTTAATTATGGTTTTAAGAAAAACTATTTTGAACAACCCCAAATATAATGCATCTAGAAACTAATGTATATTCGAGTTGACATAATTTACAGTAGACTGTAGTATATGTTAATTTTTACTATTAAGATATAGTGAAACATGACTCGTTTTTCTGTCAAAAAAGTAAATGAGTAACGATAAATGGAGTTTTTCTATTTTGCTTTCAAGATTGCCTGTCTTTAATAAGACATAGCCGTAAGCCTTACGTTATAATTTTAGTTCTTTTCATTTCACTATGAGGAATGAAGTCTTGCTCTTTGTTTTTTATTCCTATTTATTTTTATTTTGAAAATTTTTCAAACCTGCTTTAAATTCCTTGTATCAATTTTTGTTTCTTAGAAGTTAATTTGTATGAAATGAAATAGTTCAAAATGATGAATTGTTGTTTTGAGGAATGGTTTTCAGGTTTTAAGTTCTAAGCAAAGCGTGACTCTGGCTGATTACGTATTTAATTATCCAGTATTCTCTTTATCAACCTCACTGTGGGTGTCCTCAGGGATGGTGTCCGGTGCCCACTCCTGGGAGCACAGAAGAGCTGTTCTCTTTCTGCCTTCGCCAGCTCGCTGTGCTGATGAGCAGGCGCAGCCCCGGGCGTGTCCCTGTGCGTGGCACCTAGCCCAGCCCACCCTGGAGCCCAGAGCCGCACGTCCCGTCCCGGGGGTCTCCTTCCCTGCGGTCGGCCTGGGCGTCGGTGTCCCAGACTTGCCGTCACTCGTCACTCGTGCTCATTTGCGCATTTGCTGCTTGACCACCATTTTATTTCTTAGGCTTTGCCCGTTTCAGAAAACAGGAAAACAGCTGGGGACTAGTGGATTAGGAGTAACATTTGAGCAGTGATGCAGTAATCTGGAGAAATGGAGAGGCACTTGGGGCTGAAGAGGAAGAGTCTCAAAGTGGATGGGAGAGGGGAGCGCGCTCTGTATTCTGTCAATTGTTCCTCACCCAAGTGTGGCTGATTTTGCATATCCAGCAGATACAGCTATTTCAGTCAGACTTTTAAAGTTTTTCTCTATTCTTCTCACCCTCCAACAATGCCTTGCTTAGTAAATTCATTTGTAATCATTGGAAATTCTGTATAACAAAAAAAGTTATAATACTGTTATAACTGTTTTGTATGCTGGGGAACACTAAAAGTAGTCTAACTAGTTTTTTTCCAGAACAATTCTTTTGTAACAGTTTCTTATGTCACTCCACTAGCAAGCTCTGCTTGTATTTTAGGCAAGGCACTTAGGACTGGAGGCCAGGCCACTGCGCTCAGCCTTGAGCACCTGTCACAGCGGCGCTGCAAATGCTTCCGTGGAAATGGGAGTCCTAGTGGGTTCTGTGTACATGACAAAGCAGTATTAGAACTCAGTGTTTTACATATTTTTAGCATTTGAAGATATTTTTGCTTTAGTATGAGGAAAGTAAGGATGGGCAAGGTGATCGACGTAGCTATTGCTATGATGTTTTTAAAAACAAAGCTGGGGCAGTGTTTCCATCAAAGACAAGCCTTTAAAAAAGTGTCCTGTTAAAGTCGGCCAGTGACATTAAGGAGGGAATGGAGGGACGCGGCAGGAGCGGCGGAAGTCACAGGAGTGTTGTGTTTTTATGAATTTTATGCCACTTGTTTACAGTACTATAGATGTTAAATAAAAAATATCAAGAAAACATGAGAAGTGTTTCTTGCCTGCTGCTTTCATTCCCACCTGGACTGTGAACACGTGTGGCCTCATTTTGTAGTCAGATAACCATGAACTGGTTTGATCATTTTGCAGTTCAGAAAAAAAGGGGAAAAATGTTAACAGTGGCGTCTGTAAGTCTGCCTGGTCTCCACTGGTGATGGCAGGTACTGGGATGATCCAAAATTGTTATATTTCTGACAAGAGTCATTTTTACTTTATCCTTTTTAGTAAAGAACATATATATTAGGGACAATTATGGGTGGCTGAAAACTTTTTCTCATTCATTAAACCGCAGACTGTTTGATGTCATAACGTTTCCTAAATTGTAGCTCCATACTTTGGCATTATTGTTTTGCCAGGAGGAAAGGCAGTTGGGCTCTACTCTTTGCTGTATAACTAATTTCCTAACTCAGTGGCACCTTGATTCTGACATTCAGGGCACGAGACGCTCCACCTGTGACCCACATCCCACCAGGGTGTGCTAGCCGGTGGCTGTGGCCAGAGCTGAAGCTTTTGTAGCTCTTTTGGTCTTAAGACACATTGTGTCCCTGGACTTGAAAGGAGCAAAGAAAGGAAGAACAGATAAAGCCATTTTTTTTTCTTTTTTTTTTTTTTACGGTACTGGGGATTGAACTCGGGTTGAACTCGAGCTATACCCCCAGCCCTATTTTTTATTCTTTATTTTGAAACCAGGTCTCACTAAATTGTGGAGTGCCTCACTAGGCAGCTGAGGCTGGCCGCGAACTCGGATCCTCCGGTCTCAGCCTCCCAAGTACTGGGATTACAAGTGTGCACCACCACGCCCAACTAGATAAAGCCATTTTTAACCAGAACACTTGAGTTATGGGTCATTGAAATATTTCGAAGCTGTAAGATCATGTTTCTTTTTAGCTTTGTATTAGAACTTTCTTTTGTAATGTTACTCTGTCTAGAAGAAAACATAAATCTAGTGATGTGTGAAGATTTAAAAAAAATTCTTTTCCATTTTATTGCTTTTGTTTTGGCTCCAGAACTCTTCACTCTTCTTCCTCTATTAAAGGGTACCTAAGAGTCAGCACCAGTCACAGGTCATCTGCTGCTCTCTCCTGCTGTCCCTTCTCCAGCTCCCAACTAGAAGTTCCGCATTTAAATCAGTAAATTGCTTTCAGTGCAGAAAAAGAGTAGCTAGTTTAATCTTTATGACACTCTTAAGTTGGTCTTTATTTCACAGCATGGATTCAGGATAAATACATTTTTTACATTTCCTCCTATAAGAGGAATTTTAGAATTTCAAGTGTATGTAAGAGTGCTAGACATTTTCTCTTAAGATTTTGAGTCAGTAGTGCAATTAGGAGATAAGATTTTTGTTTTTTATAAGGAGATTTAGGATAGCTTTGCTTTCAAAGTAAATGTTTTCTATGCTCAATTACCTCTAACCAAATACTTAAATTACACAGTGTTGTCAAAATGGCTTTCAAATAAATGGTAGTAATGCCTGCTATTCTCTTTATTAACACATGTTCTTTTTAATGCAGCATAATATCATTTCATTGATTTTTAGGTATCTGGGTGCTGTTTTCCTTTTGTTATATGCATATTTAATACTTGGGGGGAAAGGTGAATTTAGCAAAATTATAAGCTCATTTAATTGTTTTGTCGGTTGCTTTGACAGCTGCAATCTTTATCTGTTTATTTAAAAAGTAAGAATGTATAATCCTGGATCCATTTCTTACCTATAAGAAATGGCCATTTCTGAGTGAATAAATTTAGCCTCATACCATGGGAACTGATTAAAAAGAGAAAGACTCCTGCAGGTTTCTCTCGAGGCCATCTTTATTGGCCCAGCGGGTGTCTGGCTTTGTCTGGGGGGGCTGATGTCCTGCTCTTGGGCCAGACTCCTCAAGTCTTCTCTCTGGCATCTGCTTGTTGACCAGACCTCAGAGTCAGATCTTCCCTCTTGCCCCCCAAAAACCCTCTTCTCAGGAAGTGCAGTTCGGATTCTCCTCCAGCCCTTTATATTAACTAATTTGGCCTTTTCTAACAAACCCTCTCTGGCAGTCATTCTCAAAGTTGCACACTGCAGTTACTTGAGGAAGCCTGTTTCCCACCCCCCAAGAGGTGTGTCTGAAGTTTGGATTTTTTTTTAATCCCCAGGTGATTCCAATGCCTTAGTGTTAACATTCTAGAACCTGTCCTTCCCACCTCCCCTGTGGGCACCCATCCGTTTCTAAGTCTCTACACAATTGTTAACTTGTACATTATTTCTTCTAATCATGGAACCTAGTGTTGAGTAGATTAAGAATCCTGTTTACTTCTAGCTCTCTGCACATGGCAAGAAAAAGGGGAAGAGTGACAACATTGGTGCCCTTATTAGAGAATCAATGAGAAATCCAAGTATATCAGAAAAAAGAAAAAAATACTGTAAAAATCACCTTGACAGTTTAATATATTTGGAGGATCAAGTTTCTCTCTTTTTTTTTTTTAGATGATTTTTGTTTTTACTAGAATATACTTTTCTTGATCAGTATCTACTTCAAGATGCAACTTACTCCTCTGTGAAGCCTTCCCTGACTGCCTGCCCCCCTGGCTGAGTGAACAGCCGCTACTGCTCATGCCCCCCCCCATTACACACATGCACAATTATTAACATGATTTTTACCTCTACTATATTGTATCCTTACAAATGGAACATACATCTTGTACCATTCTGAATCCACAAAGCCTCTTATCACAGTTCCTGGCAAGTGATACTGCTTAATGATTTTTTAAACCACACTTTATGCTACAATGTGGTAAATTCCAGATTGCACTAGAAATTATTTTTAAATTTAGAAGAGATGGAAGTTGATGTATTCTAGCTGTAGAAAAGAAATAAGGAAGAACAGAGCACCTTCATATGAGATTAATATCACTGGTAGAAGGAAAATATTCTTGACCAAAAAATTAACCCTATAGCATACCCTGACTAGGCCCCATGAAAGCATATCTGCCTGCAGGTCAATGAACCAGGTCTTTGTTAACTTTGTTTTGGTTGTGTGGCCCAAGATACTCTGATGGCCAGCTATGAAAATACTTGCTGCTGACCAAAGAGCAGGGAACCATGGTAATTTGGTTAAAATCTGGGAGTAGGGAATGGGAAAGACTGGAGTGTTGTTGGCAAACATGATAGTAGTTGTACAATTAATATTCTCATCATAGAGCAACAAGGAATCCTGGATCCATTCTTCACAAACTTTGAGATAAGGCATGCTTCGTGATTTGAACCTCAGTTTTCTTGTCTTTCAAAAGGATATGCCTTCTAGGGTGGCATTTAGAAGTAGGAAGCATAGCCAAATCCACAACCATGGCAAAATTTTAACATGCCTCCTGTAGAAATTGATATGCTAAGCAGTCCAAAAGATCAGTAAGGAGATACATGACTTAAGTAATGAGAAAAGCAATGTGTTCATATATAGAACAACTGCATACCGCAAATGAATATATATTCTATTCAATTTAAGGATATTTCCACGAATTGACAGTAGAACATGAACTCTGGGAAGAGAGAATGAACTTTTCTGTTTTGCTCACCAGCGTAACCCAATCACCTAGACCACTACTTGGTGCACAGGGATGTTCAAGATGTGTTGAATAAAAGAATTTATCCTACATGGGGCCAAATAGCAATTCTCAAAAACAAAGTTAAGGACTGAAAAGTAGTAAGTTGAAGATCAATATAAAATGAAGAACATGATGAGAATATGAGAAAAAATACAACTATATACCACAAGTAGCTTATGGGCTATAGTTAAAACAAGTCTAGAGATAAAGCTATTTTCCCCCTTTTATTTTAAAGTGTATACATTAAACCAAAAATTAATGAGCTCAAATATCTCTGTCAGGAATATAGATAAATAATACAATAACTCCTCCCTCCCCCCCAAAGTTGAAGGAGTTAAGAGCAATAATAGAAAATAAATAGAAGAGAGTAACAGAGTTGGTTGTTTAAAACCATAATCAGGAAAAAAGTAAGAAGGTACAAAAAACTAATAGTGCTAAATTGTAGAAACTACAGAGACTAAACGGTATTTCAAGCAACTTTGTCAATAAATTTGAATACAGATCAAACGGTTAAATTCCTAGAAAAAGACAATCTGATTTATTCGACCAGATAACCTATTGAGTGGTGCATGCCTGTAATCTCAGCTACTCGGAAGGCTGAGGCAGAAGAATTATGATTTCAAGGCCAGCCTGGGCAACTTAGACTTTATCTCAAATAAAAATTAAAAAGGGCTGGGGATGTGGCTCAATTGTAAGCTTGGCAAAAATTAAATAAATATATATATTTATTTAATTTATATATAAACTGATCCAAAAAGAAACAAATTGCAAATAACAGTCATCCCCAGCAAAGAAATTGAATAGACAATTTTTTAAAAATCTTCCTTCAACAAAGAAATCCAGACATTTAGAGCATTTTCTTGAAAATACTAACTACTGTCATCTTACACAAACATCCAGAGAATAGGACCTAAGAGGACTCACTATTTTGTTGTTTTAATCATTTGCAACATTAACATCAAGAACAGTAGGGTTGGTGCAGTAAAGAAAACTTGTAAGTCTAATACATTCGTGAATAACGATGCAAACAAGAACCCAGGGATAAATTTAACATAAGATGTAAAAATATTAATCCATTCTCTTCGAACAGACCAGATCATGTTATGTGCATATATGAATGTATCACTGTGAACCTATCATGTACAATTATAATGCACCAGTAAAAAAATTTAAAATCTGTAGTTGTAATCAAGACCCAAGTAAGACTTTTTAATGGAGCTTGACAAACTGAATGTAAAATTTTATAGGTAAATAGTAATCAAGGTAAGCTTGAAGAACATGAGATATAGGTATTTTTCTGCCAGATAAAAGGATGTTTTGCATCAAATACTGAAACACACAAGGATATAAAAAAATTGACAGCTCAGGAGCAAACCTGTGCATGCATTTAATAATTGAGGTCACAACAATTGGTCATTCCTATGGAAAACAATGAAATTGAATCCCTACCTCACATCACACACAAAACTTCAGATGGATTAAGTAAGCATGAGAGACAATCCTATCAAACCTCCTTAAGAAAGATTTCCTCAAAGAAAGATTTTCTAAGGCCTAAAAGCACTGTCTGTAAGCAATTACTAAATTCACTATGTCATGGTAATAACTCATGTTCACCAAAAGCCTCATAAAGATTGTGAAGCATGCCATGATGTACAGAAGATATTTGCAAATCGTATACAAGACAAGTCACTAGAATCCAGAATAGAGAACCACAAGCAGTAAGAAAAATAAGGAAAAAAATAGAAAAACCAAAATCAATTTCAGAGAAAATGAAGTTCAAATGACTCATAAACATTTTTAAAAGTTTAGCCTATTCATATTCAATGAAATGCAAAGTAAAACCACGATGCTACCATTTTTAATTCAACCTTTAGTAAGATTTTAATACTGAGAAACAGAATGGCATAAACTCTATTCCTCACGGAGAGTAACCACTTTGAAGTCAAGCACATTACCCAAGAAGTTAAAGGATTTATATACCCTAATCCAGCATGTACACTCCATTCTGGATATATACACATATGTATATATATGTATGTATCTCAGAAAAGTCCTACACATGTGCACCAGGAGACCGATATGTTTGCTGCTGCACACTTCATAATGGAAAACTAGGGTATCACTTAAACGTGCATCTGGAGTAGTCGCATGAACGGAAGTGGTGTAAACATCCAGCAGGATCCAATTTAATATGTAAAACAGCTATACGCAGCAACGCGGTGGACTCAGAGAAATACTGTTAAGGAAAAAAAGTCTAATTTGCAGAAGAATCCACGTGACTGGCTAAGGGGTTTGAGAGACTTGCTCAGAGTCCCTAGAATTATCAGCTCACAAGAAGCAGGAGCATGTCTTAAGCCCTCTGCAGGGGCCTCCATCTCTTGGGGTGGGCGAACGCAGCTTTCATTTGAAGAACTGCTGTGTAGACTGCCTGGCCTGGGAAGAATCTGAACAGCCATGTTCGGAACCTGGGCAGGGAGCAGTGAACTTGGAACAATGTGTGGCAGCCGGAAGTCACCTGTGAGTGCTGATCGGGAAAGAAAGTGCTGGGCCAGACTCAAACTCTCCAGACGGGAAACCAGAGGAAAATGAAGACTCCAGCAGAATGGGAAACTGGCCAGAGAGGAATGGCTGAGTGCATCTCAGCCAAAGTCCAGGGCATCCGGGGAAGGTAAGGGAGCCCTAGAGTAGCGCAGACCAGCAGGTCTTTGTGTGATGATGGAAATGTTTTGTATCTGTGCTGTCGAGTAGGGCAACCGTGGTTGCCAAACATTTGAAATGTGGCTAATATGGTTGAGGAAGTATCTTTTAAGTTCTATTTCTTCATTCTACCTCCGTGCTACACCCTCAGTCCTATTTTTTTATTCTTTATTTTGAATCAGGGTCTCACTAAATTGCGGAGAGCCTCACTAAGTAACTGAGGCTGGCTGCGAACCTGCGATCCTCCGGTCTCAGCCTCCCAAGTACTGGGATTACAAGCATGTACCACCACACCTGGCTAAGTTCTATTTATTTTCAATTCAAGTTTAAATACTCACATATGACCAGTGGCTGCCATATCAGAGCTTGGCCGCTCAGCACTGGCAAGAGCTTGAGTCTCTTGAGCTGAGTATATTCCGTAGAGTGAGGGTGGATTGTTCCCAAGACTCAGGTCAGACAGGGAGGGTCAGCTGAGAAGGACTTCCTTGCTTCTGTCTCTTCTGTAATAGCAAAGACTTGATCTGGGTCATCTGGAGAAAGAAGTCGTTGCTTCTTCTCGTGCCCCCCTGCTTTAGCCTTGGCGTTAACTGGACTTAGGCCTTAGCCGTTCCTCACTCATCTGTCAAGTGTCAGGTGTTACTGCCCAGAAACTAGTCCTCTTCCCTACTTCCCACCAAACACTCGGTTGTGTGTCCTGCTCTGTGGTCCCCTAGCACTTGGGATGCTGGGTTTCGGTCACCTGTTGACCGGGCTGTCTGGCTGATTAGCTCAACCTGGCACATAGTGGGCAGACAGTACGGTACATTCTTCTTGCTCTATGACCTCCAGCAAAATGATTTACTCTTGAGCCACCTTCATGACTGGACTTGTAGAGTTTATTTCATTTCTTTGCTCCAACTTGACCTGGCCACATCAAGTATCTGCTGCATGTCATGCATTGGGCAAAAAGTATAGGATAAATAAGCCACACTTCCGACCAGGAAGGAGGCCCAGAATTAAGATCAGGGATAGAGGGGTGTCATGTCCACGGCCCAGTGGTGACAGGGCAGTGGCATAGTGGCTGGAGACTGCACGGGAGGCCACATTGAGAAACGTTTACGGGGAAGGGCCAGTGGTGACGACTGAGCAGACCGCACCCCTGTCCCTCACTGCGCTTTGCCAAGCAGCGTCTCCATCCCCTCATGGCGTCTTGTCACTGGCAGCTGGCTGCGTGAGTGACCTATGCCCTTACCACAGGGCCTCCAGTTCCGCCCAGTTATCCCCGATAGGGCTTTTATATGTCAGGCTCCCGAAGAAGCAGCATCGTAGCGTCGTCGGCATTGGCTCGCTTCGATTCTGTTTGTATGCCCAGCCTCCCACGGAGCCACTGTCCTGGTATATTGCAAAAACCAACTTTCTACAGAGACACCTGCAGCCCGGCTTGGCCATTCTCTGGCAAAGGCTTCGTGGTCTTTAGTGAGGCCATTGCATTTCGAAAGTGCTGTTTCAGTGTCTATAACATAGGAATGGTGGTGATTCTGCAGTACCTTGGTGTCAGGTTTAAATGAGATATCATTTTTGTCACCAAGTTCCTTCCAGCTCTCAGTGCTTAGTCTTTCATTTGATAGGAAAATAAAGGCAGCCCAGCGATGTGGACACGTGCCACCATGTGATCCAGCTGGCCTTTGACCTCATTGCTGTCTTCTCTCCTGTGACTGCTCTTACCTCCCCCCTGGATGGTCAGGCAGCACGCTGGCCTCTCAGCCTTCCTCACACCGCCAGCTGGAGACCCAGCAGGCTCAGGCCTGCACTGACGTTTGTGCTGAGAGAAGGGGCTGGGCCACGGTCCTGCTGCTGGGCTCTCTTCGCTACCGTGGACACTCCGACTGACCCAGGCTCCTTCCGAAGCCCCTGCCCTCACTCTCCGGTCCCGTCTCCCTCAACCTCACCCTCCTCCCGTCAACAGTATCAGCTTCTGCCCAACAGGGAGCCACTTCTGGTCAAAATCTAAATTCCTTTTCTTTGGGTGGACCATTTTATTTCCTCTCTGTCTAACCTTCTAATCTGAGTTACCTGTTCCTAGTGGGCTTCGTGTTCCTAATCAAATACATCCTTTAGGGTTTTTTTGGGGGGGGGATTGTTTGTTTGTTTGTTTGTTTATTGGTTGGTTGGTTGTTTTTTCCTCAACCAGAGGATTCAGGCCTCTTTTTAAGATGAATTCTCTGACCATCAAGCTTAAACAGCAGGCAGCTTTAAAAAATAATCTCTCAACCGGGCATGGTGGTGCACCCTTGTAATCCTGTCGGGGGCCTAGCCTGGCCAGCTGGACCTTGCCTCTAGATGGCGCCTGGTAAAGTGCCAGAAGCAGACAGGTGGGCTGTGCCACGCCAGAGCGCATGCACCAGCACACCCGACTCGTGGCCGGCCAGGTGAGAGCTGTATGAGACACCTCGTGGCTTAGGCCCGGCGCAGCTATAAAAAGGACGGCTAAGAGCGCGGCTGAGAGCACGGCTAAAAGCACGCTGTTGGGGAAAGGCTGGTTGGGAAGTTGCTGGGCTGGGAAGTTGTCGGGAAGTTCTGGGAGGAATTGGTTGGGAAGAAGAAGCGGTTGGCCGGGTTGCTGGGGAAGTCCTGGGAAGAAAGATTGTGGATTGCTAGTGGAAGATGG